>CAHIKZ030000020.1:3042500-3257500 GCA_903632075.3 Acanthosepion pharaonis
CTCATAACTGTCCTCAACAAAATAAATATTGCATGGAATCATTAGTATACCAATGCAATATCTAATCTATTGAGAATCCCGAAAACATAAAAATCTATATAGGTTGCACAAGCCATGAGTTCAAAAAGAGGTTCAATTAAGTTCAAACTTCATTTAGGATAAATAAATACATAAATCAGACATCAGTTTCAAAATATTTCTGGCACTTAAAAGAATCCAATAAAACACCTACAGTAAAATGGAAATTAATAAGAAAAGCTAGAATATGTAGGTCATTAAATGACCCATGTCCTTTGTACATACATGAGAAACTATATATTACTAAGTTTATAAAAAATAAAAATTTACTGAATCAAGGAAATGAAATAGCTATTCTTTGCCGTCATTGTCAAAAATATTTCTTAAATAATATTTAAAATTAAAAAATAGCAGCAGGTAATATGCATACTTATATTTGATATAAAATAATAATTTTAAATAATTTAAGTAATTCTATTCCATTTAATTGATTTAAAAAGAAATATAGTCTATTAGTAATTAAGAGTAAAACAATGTTAAAATTGAAGTAAAATACAATGTATTCTAACCCAAACACCCTGAGATAGAATCTTTAGGTATACAAGTACGAAAAAAATGCTGAAAAACTTTTTGCTGTTAAAAAAAAACCCCAAAAAATACAAATGACATGCGTTTAACGGATGTCAGAATTCGTTGAAAAAATACACCCCCACCCTCCCTAAACTCTTTTTTGAACGTAACTCATAATTGATACAACAACAGTTAATAAAAATGAATACGATTGGATTTCTCTGTATCCTTGGAAACAGGAAATTATGAATTTATATCTGCGTTTAAACTCAGTAAATTAAAAAATAAGTTATTCCAAAATTCGCTTGAAGATGAAACAGAACTAATGATTTTAATTAAATTATATAATTAAATTTGAAGTTCTTAGTTTTGGTTTTTGAAACATGGTTATTACTGTGTAGCGAAGAAAGCATATGAAAATGAAACAGAACTAATGATTTTAATTTAATTATATAATTAAATTTGGAGTTCTTAGCTTTGGTTTTTGAAACATGGTTATTACTGTGTAGCGAAGAGAGCATATTTTAAATAAGTTGATTTATAATATTTATGCTCTGTAAATTTACACTGAGCAGGTTTTTGTAAAAATAAAAATAAAAAATATCAATAAGAATACCGGATTATATATCTTACTATTCTTTATATATATATATATATATATATATATATATATATATATATATATATATATATATATATATGTGTGTGTGTGTGTGTGTGCGTGTGTATGTGTTTATATATGTGAGTATGTGTGCATAAATGTGTGTATATATGTGAGTATATATGTTTATATGTATGTATGTGTATGTGTACTTGTTATCATAGATATGTATATGTGTGTATATGTTTATGTTTATATATTTATTTGTATGTGTTTCTGTGTGTGTATATATATGTATATATATGTATATATATGTATATGTATGTATGTATATGTGTGTTAGTTTGTGTTTGCTGCCGCGTGTATATATGTGTGTATATATGTATATATGTATGACAGTACACTTATTTCTGTAGGTTTTCTTTATCCTGTTTTCCTTCGTCTAATGAAACTATTATAAACTTATATGATTAAAATATGTTTTTATTGATATTTGTGGTTTTGGAATTTTCGTTTTAATATATTAAATAATAGTATTTTTAACCATTTTTATCTTTGTATATTTTCTCACTGAAGTTATATTTAAATAAGTGGCTAGCATTTGTTTAATGATTCTTTCAGTCTTAAATATTTATTGGTTGTGGTATCTGATTGTCAAGGTCAATGTGTGTACATGTATTTATCGGTGTCTATGTGTATGGAGAGTGCATTCACTTTTAATTGTGTGTGTGTGTATAAGTGTTGGTTTCCCCGTTTCCTTTTTTCATAAAGGGCTGTGGAGATGTTACTGTCTCGTCGCTTTTTTGTGTGTATATATATATCTACATATGTCTGGGTGATTATGTATTGTAATCTGATTGTGTTTTTGTTGTTTTGCGCGTGAGTTTAAGACCCCATTCAAACACTTGGGATTAAAATATATATACATGTATTGTCAAATGACCGGATATTGTAGCGTCTGTTTTAACGTAATTTCAACGAGGAAATAAATTGAATAACATATGTATTTTTTCTTTTCTCCTCAGTAATTTTATAGTTTTAAACTTAATAGGGATTAATTTTGGATTTTAAAATTGGCAGTTTTTAATTTTAATATCAAATTTTATCATATAATTTAATAATTATTGGTTAGAATAAATTCTTTTTTAATATTACCCGTATTTTAAAGATCTGAATAGCTATTATAACATGATTTCGTTGTCAAGCTTTTTGAATCTTCCTATACTTGGGTTTTGATTGGTCATTCTAGCTTTTGTAACAATGTTTTTCCCTAGCGAAGGATCGTTAATTAATTTGAAACTTTTAAAACCATTTATTTTATCTTCAACATTCATCACTTGATAAGACACCGAGGGTGTTGAAACAAAATGGCTATTTTTGTAGTGATTTTATAACATATTTATAATTTTTTTAAAAATAAAAAATATATATATATATATATATATATATATATATATATATATATATATATATATATATATAAAACACATAAAAAAATCAGTTTGAACATTTATATGACGTCAACTTAAATTTTTTTCCATCAAGTTTATTTATATTTGTGTGTTTGGGGGTGGGAATTGAAATCGACACTCAAAGGTGGGAGTTTGTTTCATGTGTAAACGTAATCGTCAGGCTGACTCTCTCTCTATATATATATATATGAATATATTAGCCGTTGAAGAATGGCGATCATAGATTTTGTGATGGAAAGCAAGCATAATTAATATTAAAAAATATTAACCAAATTTTAGTAATAACTAGATGTAGAGCCCGGCATTGCCCGGGGATGTAACAGTAAGAGACCATCATGAAGACTGAAAAATAAAATTGACAAAGATTATTGTTTAAGGTTGACGGACATGCATGTCTTAATTAGTTTTTTTTTTGTTTTTGGGTTTGTTTTTTTTTACGAATTTGTCAAACCCAAGCTCAAACAAAAACATTGTTTTCAATCGTTATGAGTCTACCGATTGAATAGAATTTTATTATAAACAATTGTCTTGTAAATGGAATTTTCAAAGCATTCTGTATGTAAAAATAAAAAAAAGTGTGCAAGACAATAAGAAACACTACCTGCCAAAAAAAAAAGTGAAATCGGTTGAAAAATGTAGGAAATCCGATCCCATATATAAACGAACACACACACACACACACACACACACACAACCTGGGTTTTATAAAAAATATAACTCGATATGAGTTGTCCCCCTTTCATTCTGGCGACAGAATCGTGTTTTATTGTGTTTTCAAATTGATTTTGTGCAAAAACCATTGTTTTTTCCAATTTTTGGCGCTGTCAGAACCACCGTATGGTAATTTTATGCAGTCCTGTGAAGTTTTGTTGAAATTGGTTGAAAAATGTAGGAAATTCGATCCAATATATAAACGTACAGACACACACACACACACACACACACACACACACACACACACACACACACGCACAATCTGCGTTTTATAATAAGTAAGATTAACACAGCTTTATCTAGGAATTTCAGATAACGTATTATTAGACTATTGCTAAGTGTCAGTCAGCCAGTTGTGTGCCATGTGTGATACACGCGTAGGCGATCATGTATCTTTCGTTACATGACTGACGAGCCAGATTTTTCCCGCAGTAGATTGCTATTTCTTTCTGGGTTAGACCAGTTGCCATCCAAGGCTACAGAACCTGGTCTGTTCTGCTATTTTCCCACAGCTGGGAGGGCGAAGAAGAAGAGGATTCATACCTTTCCCAAGGGTATTAGCACGTAAGTGAATATAATGCATTCGACTGGGATTTGAACTTGACTCTCCGATTCCTTAACCCGAGTGCCTCTCCATTACTCCACTGTAAATGCAAAAATAATAAAAAGAAAGTCAATTCCAAAAGTAATAATGCCTGAAAATGCTTAATCTAATAAATAATGGAGATAATCTTAAAATTTCCCTCAGAATGTAAATACTTTGCAATTTTATATCGATTGTGTCATTAATCAGTATCAATCATTATTTATTAGCAGAAACTCTCGAATATAGGATTTTAATTATTTTGTCGAGATAAACAAGCTCATCGGCTTCAGCAAAGATAGAATATTTATTTTTGTTGTTGATTTCTATTTAAAGTATTTTTGCTTTATTTGTTTGCATTTTTACTAGTCTTAAATTACAAGAAAAATCTATTTCACAGGAGGTACTGAAAATTCTCTATTTGACTTAGTCTAAAGAATCTGTACATATAACCAAACATTGTAAATCTTTTAGTCTCGGGAATTTTTCAGCACCACCTTATATAAATATAATTTTTTTGTCTGGGAAGTGAATAATCGAAAAAAAAAACACATTCCAAAATCAAGCAAACAAAACATTTATCTAATTAAAAGGAGTTTATAGTGAAAAGAAAAATTCTTGATAATCCCTGATTTTGTAAGCCTCGGTGTGAAATGTTGGTTAATCGCTTTGTCTCGTACGTTATTAAAACCGAGTTTGATCGTCATAGAATATCACAATGTTAGAATTGTATGCTCTTGTTATAATTAACTGACACGCACGCACGTGCGGGAAAACAAACACGCGGAAAAAAACACACACGCAAAATCACACACAAACACACACACACACACACACACACACACACACACACATATATATATATATATATATATATATATATATATATATATATATATATATATATATATGCGGCATGTACATCTACGCATTATTCATTTTATCATAAAATGAAAATGATTTGGTTTTGGTTAATTAAAATTTACAGGAGTTCTGTCTTAAGCCAAAAAATGACAACTTCCAAATGTTTCTGACAATCAGAGCTAAACATTTTTCTATATTTGAACCATTTCCTCGTGGAATTGGATGTATATATTTGTGTATTTAAGCAGCAAATTCTCTTTTAGGTATGTCTGACTGAATAAATTACAAATATTAACTAAATCCGTTCATACTGACGAATAACCTTCCGTGTATTGATGTTAACGGATAAGAGAAATGTGCTATAGCTGTTTAAATTTCTTTTATTTTCATTTCCCAAGTACTTTCGATCTTCTTTCAAGATCATCTTCAGAAGTGCATGTAGTAGAAAACTATATGTTGTTCATAATTACAAGTATTTATAAAATATTGTGCATTGTTATCCATTACTGTATTTTTTCTTTATGCTTTTAAATTCAAAACGATTGACAATTTGCTGAGCGTTCACTAGAACGCCAAAAAAATTATCCTTTATGCAATTTTTCTTCAATGTTATGACGTCATAGTCACGCGAGCATTAAAGCATGAAAACCTGTTCCTTTACAGGCATTTCAGAACATTACTGCAGTATTCATACTTGATTCTGTACAGTATCGGCTTTAATATTTGAATATAAATTGCTTCTAGTATCTGTAGTCTGAATTTGTTGTTTTCTTGGTGTAGGATAGTTGTGTTGTCGATGAGTAATGTTTTTAAATTGTGAATGTGGACAAGAAAGGTGTTACAGATGTTTTGCAATGGACGAATAGTCAAACATGTGTAGTGTAAGCCTTTGTGTTACTGTATTTGTCGTATACCTAACATATATATATATATTTTTTTTTTTCGGGTTTTTTTTTGTCGGTGATACATTCTCCCAAAGGAGATTTGAATTAATATATAATGTTGGTTTTACGTTATACATGAGTTAGTGGGGCGAAGTTATTGCGAATAATTAAATTGGTTTTATTGTATTTTTATAATATAATAATATATAATTATAATATAATAATATTAATTTTATTTTTTTATCAGAATCCATGGAAGATATGTTAGTATGAATTAAATTCTTTATGATTATTTCATCCAGTTTATAGTTAGCATGCATCAGTATAGTATTTTGATATAGTGTCCTTTGGGGAACTTTGGGGAATTACAATATTCTATTTGACGTGTATATATATATATATATATATATTGACAATTACTGAGGACCAATATCATTCACGAATTCCCAAGTCCTTTAAGGAACAGCGTTCCTGATCAAAGCACATCCAGGAATAAGTATATTGGGCTTACCACTACATGCCTATCAAGAGGACTCACGTTACAACTCACTGATCATAGTTCAATTAGGAGTGATGTAAATACACGCGGAAACCTACCAAGGTCCATCCACAACATACTTATAGAAAATATACGTATTATAGCCTCATCCACATGTAAAAAAAGAATAGCAAGAATGGAAGCATTAACAATTAAAAAAAAAAGAAAAAAAACAACACGGAATAAAACCAACTATGAAAACGGTCACAATATGCTGACCGTGTTTAGAAAATGAAACATTCCTATAACCCTACATACATATATATATTATATATATATATATATATATATATATATATATATATATAAAAAATCTCCCGTGAGATTTGATTTTAGTGGTGAAGGTTTTGTGCAGAACCATCCACACATTTTGAAGGGCCGATTACAGAGACCTAGTGCACTAGATGCCACAAGGTCTCCAAACGACTCCCTCCGCAGGTTTTAAATGCAAAGTTGTCCGTCTGCTAGACCAGTTGCCATCCAAGGCTATAGAACCCAGTCTGTCCTGCTATTTTTCCATAGCTGGAGGGGAGAAGAAGAGGATACACACTAAACCTAATATATATATATATATATATATATATATATATATATATATATATATATATATATATATATATATAATCACTTTTAACCGTTATTTTACCGGATACTCATATTTAAGTGGACGTCCTGTCATTTATTATACAATATATTTATTTGTTTCCGTCCTTTTGAAAAATATGAAAATTTCTGGAGATCTCTGACGTGGGAAATTTCGGTTAAATTACGAACATGTCCCGGTTGTTTGGCTCTATGTTGCTCAGTTGGTCAGGAGGTCTCGAATTAAACGATAATTCCCCCTGTCCAGAGGGTTACAGGTTTGAATACTGAGAGCGTTATTTTTTCTTTAATAAGATGTCTCCAACATTCAGGCCGATGGGCGTAAATACAGAGACGGTGCGCCTCCTGAACTAGGAGTAGGCAATAAAAAATAACGTTTAAAGTGTAAAAAATCTGTCGGATTAATGAAAAGTCATTATATACGTGATCATATTTAAACGGAACGCTGATCTGTATAAAATTTCAATTATCTGTTTGGATTAGTTGGGCTCTTATGTCCATCGTCTTTTGTGTTAAATTTTTATAAGTTCTAATGTTAATTATGTTTAAATGAAAATGTCCATGAAGATGGTCTTAATTAGACCGAAACGACCGACGTCGACTTTATATTAACATTAATACTACATAATTGCATATTCAGATTTTTGTTTGTTTTTTCTGTATTTTTCTTTCATACTGTCGGATCTATATCCATATATTTGCTTACATATATATATATACATACACGCATATATGTGTGTGTGTGTGTGTGCGTGTGCGCGTGTGTATGTATCCGTCATAACAGAATTAGTATCACTGATAAGAAAATTAGCCATAACATATGCTATAGGTACCTTTATCTACAAAAGCCAAACTTTAATGCAAGAACCTCAATCATGCTCTTCCAGAAATATCTAAACTCCTAATTGTAGACAATCGTCTTCTCAGATCAACAGGTAAACATGGCTTTGGGTGAATGAAGCCTCTATGTTTTAGAAAAAAAACACCCTTTTTCGAACCACGTAACAGAAACCACATCATTCAAGGACTTTCAACAGCAGCAACAACTAAAGAGGATTGTACATATAAGCAGAAGAGAAAATAATGAGATGATAAAGATTTCGACGTTGCAAACGACTTTGAATAAAATGTTAAGAAGGAAACCTCTATCAGTAGTGGAAGAAGCGATAAGAGTTAATATTTAACAGCCCCCCCCCCCACGAGGGTGTATGTGGTACAAGGCCGGTTTTTTGTGGGTACTCCGAGCCCGTTGGCCAAAAAAACTTTTCCCTGTGGCAAAGCTTCGTCCGAGTTCCTTTCTGCCAAGGCAGAGAGTTCGACAGATGAACAATCTATGCGACTGCTAATATTTAACAGCCCCCCAAAGAGGCTGTAAGTGGCACAAGGCCGGTTTATTGTGGGTACACCGAGCCCGTAGGCTCCTCCAAAAATATTCCCTTTGAACCCGCCTAATCGGGTTCAAGGACTGCCTACCTCCCCTGACGAAACTTTGGCCTGCGGCAGAGCTTCGTCGGAGTTCCTCTCTGCCGAGGCAGATAGTTCGACAGAAATGAACAGAGTGAGTCACTGTCTCACTGTAAGGAGCGATAAGAGTTATTGGACTTGAGTAATTGTTTTAACAAGAAGATTTTTAAAAAAAATAGCACTGACTGTTCGGTCATTTAATCGAATGCTTCCTTACACGGAAACAACTGAAATTTCCATACTAGAGATCTTTACCGCTATTTATTCAATGATTTATGGGCCCAAATCATTTAATTTACAAATGATTTGTCGAGTTCCATCCATCGTAGACTTTGACAGAAAACAGAATCAGCAATAAATATCTCGATGACCAGAGACTGTCAGCTGATCTCAACGAAACTATGGACATTCTTATCGCCGATCGGGCCTAAGACCCTCAGCAATCAGGGAGGGCGTTTGCCTTGCGTATCCGGCTGCCCAGTTTTCACTTTCTACCCTCGATAGAGCCCAAAAGCGTCTCCGCGTTCTTGTGGGTTCTTTCTCACAGCCGAAACTTCGCAAGCCTCGCTATTTCTATGAGAAGTGATTTAATTCTTTAATTACCTTCAAATCTAAGAGCCGTTATCCTGGAGAGATATATGTTCCACTCAAACACTCTTTCTGCATACTACTGCCTCGTGGAATCAACTCCCAAAAGGATGCTTCCCGGAAAATTACAGTCTTAACCTGTTCATATCTACGGTTAACCGTATTCCTTCCAAAAAAAGCCGAGCCTCTTATTCTGTAACCCTCTGCCTCGAGTGCCATTCGGGCCTTGCACTTCATTGTCAAAATAAAATAACCAGTACAAAGAAATAAGAACAAGGCCATATATCCCTAGAGATGAACAGCGGAATTATATAATAAATAATGGTTTCGGTTAAAAAAAAAACATGAATGTTATTTGATTGAAAAGTAATTGAATATATATATATATATATATATATATATATATATATATATATATATATATATATATATATACTTTCATGTATAATAGCTAGCTACTGTATTCAAGGATACCCGTCTTATTGCAGATCAGGCAAATTTGTATTTGTTATGGTTTATACTGCAACTATGCTGAGCAGACCTTGTTACAGTTTTAGAGTGTTATCTAAATTTGAAGAAGGCTAGCATGCCTTGGAATGTCCGAGCAAAGCATATCTATGGCTCCCCAAGGGTTCTGTTTACTCAATTTCAATCACAAGGCTTAGGTCAACCTGAGAGATGGTTTCATGTGATATGATAACAAATCCTTCCTGGACAAATCAAATCCATCGGTTCTAAATATTCAGGCATGGCTTACATGTTTAATATATATACTTACATCGTAAGTGTTTAGTATATTTTAGAGCCTTCTCGGATTAAAAATTTGAAAAGTTATATATGTAATCAATTGCTGAATCATCCTGCAAAGTGGAGGGAATTATAAAAAAAAAAGGTTCGTAAAATAACGAGATGATGTATAATAAATATATTAAAATAATTGTCGGACTTAGTATATTTATATAATATATATATATATATATATATATATATATATATATATATATGTTTGTTTATATAGTATTAACAAAATTTCTGAATGTCCGAGAAAATATATGATATGAAACGAGGATATTTAAATATAATACTGTTTATTATTAACAGAGCATTTACTTAAATAATCTGAATTAAATTTTAAAATAATTTGACTTAGTCCATTTATAATATATATATATATATATATATATATATATATATGAATATATATATGACGTTATATAAACGGTCAAACTGAATTATTTTATGTTTGTGTTTGATATAAAATAATTATACATATATATAGAGTATTCCAAAAAAATTGACATCATTTCGCAGGCCATTAACTTTTGGCAATTCTTGTTGAAATAATTTCAAATTTTCGCAGAATGTCTAGAAACAGATCAAGATTTTATATTTAATAGAAGAGGACAATACATTCTTATCTCAATGATAATCTACCAGAGAGATGGATTGGGCGTGGTGGAGCTGAAAACACTTTTCTGGTGAAATGGCCGCCACGGTTACCGGACCTGTCCCCATGTGATTCCTTTTCATGGCGATATGTGAAGGAAATGGGCTATGTCCCCCACCTCATCCTGCTAGCTTTGATGAACTCAAGGAGAGAATCACTTTCGCATTGTATAATGTTACCGGAGACATGCTACGGCATGTTTGGCAAGAGCTTAACTACCGGCTTGACGTGTGCCATGTCACAGGCGGCGCTCATATTGAACACTTATAAAATTGGTCCCATAATAAATTTATCATCTTCAACGCCTGATTTGTTCAATTTCATTGAACTAGATTTCGTAGTTTTCAAGATAATTGCTTTTAAAATGGTGTCAAAATTTGGGGGACTCTCTCTCTCTCTCTCTTTCTCTCTCTCTTTCTCTCTCTCTCTCTCTCTCTCTCTCTCTCTCTCTCTCTATCTATATATATATATATATATATAAATGTAAAATAATAATAATAATAAACAACAACAAATTGAGTAATCTATGAGTAAAAAGTTAACCAACATTACTACAAAGATACAAACCTCATTCAGTTCCACAATTATTGTTATACAACAGCCTCTGGAATCATTTGAAATATAACTATCATCGCCTACATAATAACGCATCATGCACTATTTGACAGCATATATAAATAGTCGAGTCAAAACACATGGCCTTAAGATTGCGTTCAAGCATGAAACAGACTGTCACCGCTTACTGTTGATCTCAGTATCCTTTTTTATGTTTATATTAATCTATACATTTATATGATGATCGATAACAGTTTCTGGAAGCCCAATGTTTGTTATCCCCAGTTTTTACCAGTAAACATAGAAACGAAACAACACTTTCCATCTAAGGAGGTAATGGTTACCTGAAATCAACGAACATTCAGCACCCCTTTTATCTGAGCCAGGCACCGATTACAGCATTATTTAATTGAAAGTAACATTCGATGTGAGAGTCGAGTAATTTCCTCCACCGGATATTCGTTCGGAAATGAGACAGCTCTTCGACTTACATCTCCGGGGAAGCGTGGTCCAGTCTTGAATAATAGTCACAAACACCATCAGCCTTGTGTCCGTCTCTCAGTACTGTCTCCAGTGAATTTCCGATAAGCCATTCCATTGTTATCGCAATGAAGTGATACGCGCCCCGAACTCGGCTAAGTTGCGAGCACCGTATGGAACCGTTGTCAACACATTAAACCAATTGGCATTGTGCCTTCAAAAGTCTTTTGTAAACTAACACACACACATATATATATATATGTGTGTGTGTGCGAATGTGCGTTTCTCTTGTAAATAAGACGAGTTCTCAGCCTAAAGAATGCAATGAAATATTGCTGAGTCAGTAAATAATGAAATTGGCATTAATCGTCGAATATCTAAGGGATCAAAGCTATTACCATTATTTCAAACAAGTAGATGAAAGAACACGGACACTTATGCACAAAGAGTCCCACCTACACCCTACACAATAATATATATATATATATATATATATATATATATATACAGAGGAATAGAGATTTTTGTATAGATGCATGCCGATAAAATATTTTCAAAGGTAAGCACTATTCAAGAAGCAATTTCCATTTCGATACTTGGTCTCATTACCTAATATCAGATTATATGTAGGTCCTCAGTTATACTATGTTCTATCTATCTATCTATCTATCTATCTATCTATCTATCTATCTATCTATCTATCTATCTCTTTCTCTCTCTCTCTCTATATATATATATATATATGTTTATATCTATTCATCTAGCTCAGTTGCTAGATATCTAGCTCAATTTGTTACTATCTATGTCACTCTTCTCACATCTGTCAGTCCGTTCATATATATCTATCTCAAACTCTTCCTAAATAGTTGTCCCAATATTTAACATTTATATGTAATTATTCAAAGGTTTCTTCCCCACTCTCTTTCTCTCTCTATATATATGTGTGTGTGTCTGTGTGTGTATGCATATAAATATATATATATATATATATATATATATATATATATATATATATATAAAAATATAGCCTAATAATGTAAAATACATCTAATTTTAATATATATATATATATATATACATACATATACATATACATACATATATATATATATATACATACATACATACATATACATATATATATATATATCTATATATATATATATATATATATATATATATATATATGTGTGTGTGTGTGTGTGTGTATATATATATATATATATATATTAAAAACTGGATGTATTTTGCTTTTGAAAACAAATTAATCGTTCACTCGCCAGTAATTTGCAATCGCCTGAAGATACGCATTGTATTCTTTGAAGCACGACTGCAATGGTGTAGTGATTCTTAGTTGCTTTTGTTCTTTGTAATAGCCTAAATATATATATATATATATATATATATATATATATATATATATATATATCATTGAACATTGACGACAGAAGCTATCGTCAGGCTATATTTCTTCATACATACATATATATATATATATATATATATATATATATATATATATTTAAATAAGTTTTTTGTTGTACAAAATTTAGTAATAGCTGGGAAAAGATAAAATTTATAAGGCATTTTTTTATAAAAGAAAAGGCTAAAAAAAAAAAAATAACCAGTTTCGTCCCATGACTTATCAAGTTTATTTTTCTGGGAATAGAAAATTTATAAAAATCCTGTAAATTAAATTAACGAATGGAATCGAATGGAAGAGGAAAAAAAAATGAATTTCAAGAAACTAGTGTCCAATAACATTCAGACCCATAAGCATTCCCTCTGTTTACAAAGGGAAGGCTCACGGGATCTGTTATGCAAGGACTGTATAAACCTTGAGGTGAAATGTGGAGTGGGACTTAGATAAAATCAAAAAACGGTCCACACTAAAATTAACCACACATTTCCTACTATTTATTATATGCTCAGCAATAGCAGAGCCAGAACTATTGGTTAGTTGGCTCTTCCTGGCAGACGGATTCAAAATTCTGGGGGGTAAATGTTGTTTTACTAGAAAGAACATTTCTTTTATTTACAGAAAATATGCTTTCACTTCAGTATCTGTCTATATTTCTGAGATGAGCTATTATGTACATTAATTATATTATTCGGACTGTTGACCTCATCTTTGTCGTCATATTTATTATAACGTTTCGGCCGTTGTACGCTCCGGCCTTCTTCAGGTGGTTGGAATGTCGAACTTAACACTTTATTTCGCTCACTGGGGTAGACTATTCTAGTTCCACGTGCCATGTTAACGTAAGTCTTCATGAACACCAGAAAGCTGTAACACGAGGGAAAGTGGAAAAATCAGGAGTGGCTGACCACATATGGAGAGAGAAGGGAGATCACCGCCCTCTGTGGGATCAGGTTGAGATCATAGACAAGGAACACCATTGGAAAATTCGTAAACTTAAGGAATCAGCACACATGCTAGGCCACAAAAATCTCCTGAGTCGACCAAGCATAGAAATGAATACAATATGGGAACCAATAATAAGTGCCATAGAAAAGCAATAACAACAACAAAAGTTGCAATATGAGCTCTGGTAAAAACATGTATTGATACCAGCAAAAAATTGCACTATGAGCACTGGTAAAAGTAGTTGCTGAAGACATTAGGTTTATAATACCCAGAAATTCATACACAGATATCTTCAAGGACACATGACACAGTGGATAAAGGCTTAGATCCAGTGACAGGACCCAAAGAGTGTGAGTTCAATAACCTGTTAAGGCAGTGGAGAACTTTCAGAGGGAAATTAACATGAGATAACTAGAACAGTATACCCCAGTGAGCGGAATAAAGGGTTAAGTTCAACATTCCGGCTGATACGTTGTAATAAATATGGCAACAAAGATGAGGACAATAATCCGAATAATTTAAATAATGTTTTCACTTGTTATTTAATTCTTCCATCATTATTCGGGTTGCATACGACAAATGCGAACAAGATAAAAGATTACTCTTTATTCTTTTGATTCATCAGACTTTTCGGAATTGGGAAGTTTGTGAAGTTTGGAAATTACTATTCCTATCCGCTGCAGGTATCAAATGCATTCGAAAATATATTTGTAGAAGATTAAAACCAAATCTAATTTGTTAAAAAAATGTCCATCGTAAATTTTAGACAACAACAGTCGGGAATAATATTTCCTAGAAATGAACAAATATTTGTAGAAAACAAACTTACCAATATCTGTCTACAATGATTAATTCTCCTCCTTTCGTCACGTCTGCGTCGAAATTCGTGGAATGTATTAAATCCCTCCAAATATTGCAATTTATTTGCTTCAACAGGATTTGTTTCCTGTAATTCAAGACGTTACCTAAATATTTTCCTCTGCGATCGTTATTTGTCCAATTGCACGCTACTTTTCTTGTCTGTTGATTTGTTCGTTTGTTTATAAAACTGCGAGTCTGGAGGCAACAATTTGTTTTGTTCATGGAGATGCCGCTTCATTGAACCTATAATGTCGGTGCAAATGAAACAATATGAAACTTTGTAAACAAAATAAATTCTTGCACAGACTAACGATATATTTTTCTATTTACGTTTTTTTTTTATATTTTATTCAAATGTAAACAGAGAAATCCCGTCTGTGTATGAATCCTTCCATATTTGATTTGACCAAAATACAAACAAAATTTTAATGTTTTTCTTATTGTTATATACACATTTTGTTTGAAAATAATTTATATAAATGTTAACCAATAAACACATGTACATAATATTTATTCATACATTTATTGTTTGAAATGTTTATTTGAATTATTTTTAGGGGACGCAAAATAACAAATATTTTCAAATTCTTGATTGAAGATCAGTTCATCTATCAGCATAAATATTTACCTATTCTTTAAATATGAATTTTAACTTACCTATTCGTAAAAATAGTTTCGGATTTTTCATAAGGCTTCTTAGAATTCATATCTTTTATTGTTTACAGTTTGATTATCTATGGTAGCTTAAAGAAAATTATATCAAAGTTAATATGGCAGATCAAACAAAACGTGATCAAATTGTCTCATTGTAAATGACTTGTATAAGGAATTTTGATACAGCAGTTTACTGGAAAAAAAAACTGTTTTTACTGTGTAAAAAATGTTTAAGATGGGCGAAAAAGCTCACCAAATCCAGTTCCAGAAGAAAATCTTACAGTTAAGCACGGAGAACATTAATCCTGTTGTCTTTGCAGTATGGCCTATATCGAAGAACGATGTTTCATGTAGCTCATGCTCAAGTGTTTCAGCACTGACAGCTCTGATAATGTCGGGTTACAATTAAAACGAAGAAGTAGTGAAGAAGCTTTAATAAGAGCCCGATCAGACCGAAAATCAAATACAGTTACTATATTTGGTCAGGAAATGCCCAGTCCTCACTTTCCGGTCTTGATAAAGTTCAAAAGCGTCCTTGCTGGAGAAGAATTATTTTCCATCGTACAACCTCTGTCTCTTACAGGCAGGATGCATCGAATCCCTCGCTGCTCTATCGTTACTTCCATGGAAAGTGCTCGGACGAACTACATTCCTTGGTTCCGCGCAGGTCTAACCTTCGCGGCTAGGACCCGCCATGCCACTTACATTGTAGCAATCCGTCAACATTCTATCGGCGTGAAGTAAGTTCCACTCAAACAGCTTCTTCCTGCGAACCATTGCCCTGTGGAACAGACGCTCAAGAGGATGTTTCCCAGAACACTACAATCTTAACCTGATCAACTCTAGTGTCAACAGTTATCTTCCCCTCCTATCTATATACACTACCTCTTAACGTAACCCTCTACATCGAGAGACCCCCAAGCTTGTACATGCTGAACCTTACGCTAAAAGGTTCATTTGAAATGAAATTAAAGACTATGATGAAAGTAAACGGTGACCAATTTGAATTGTAAATATATGTACAGTATATGGCAATCAACCGATAAACATTTATCAACCAAAATTCAGACTTCTTTATTTTATGTTAAAAATGAATATTGGTGTAAATATATATGCCACGCCTGGTATATTATGCATACTTAATATTACGAATTAAGGAGTAATTGTGATGAAAAGAAAAAAGTGAAATTGTTGCTCTGCAACAAAAGCAAACAAAAAAAAAACATCATTATTATAAACGTGTGAGCGGCTGGCGTAATGCGTATCAGAAGAGTTCAATTTCCAGGGTATTCGGTTGTATTCACTTTCATTTGGAAAAGCATGAACCCGTCTCTTCTCTCAGTTATCAGCTATTATGGGTTGAATACCAGGACATACTGTGATGTCTAACCTTGGGTGCCAATCTAAGAGAAGGAAATCTTTGAATTCCGAGTCATGAAAGCATGAGAACATATAGACGAGAAGGAAACAACTAATAAATGCAAATTCGAAACAGAAATAGGCTTTCTCCAACTTCATATATTTTCCGTTTTTTATTTTCACCCTACTCTCATGGGAAAGTATCTACCGTGAATGTCGTCGTGCTCTGAAACGCATCTTAGGGGCATTAGATGGCCTCTCCATCGTCCAGACGTTGTCTCATAAGGCATTATATCAGGTGTTAGGTGGGCCGTTCGTGATGAACTGATTGACGAGCTCGGTCTTACGTAGGAGGAGGCTTGCTCAATATGGCCTTGGGTGCCCGGGTTGAAATATCTCAATGAGGCATCATTCACCTGGCTGGTGATGGGTGGAGCCCTCTGGGTCGCCAAGAGAATTTGCACAGCGGGCTTGGAGAAATATCCAAACTGCCGCCTCTGTAGTTGCGAAGTCGAGACCATTGGTCACGCCTTCTTTCATTGCAGGCTGGTAGCGCCGTTGTGCAGGTATGTTGAAGGCCACATGGTTCGCATGCTGCCTGGAAAGTTCTTTGTCCTTTTGGCCGCTTCTGTTTGTAGCAATTTCGCTCCGCCGCTGACGAGGGCTGAACATTATGTGTTCTTATGCTTGCTAGGTGTTATGAGAGTCGTGATTTAGATGATACGTCAGAAGGGATTCTATGAAGTCGTGAAGTTCACTTCTTCCCAACTGATCTTATACTTTAAGCATCAGCTTAAGGTTAAGATAAGGACGGATAGGCGGCGACTCACTTCATCAGAATTCGGCAAAAAGGTGGGTAAATCTTGCGCGTTTGTGTCTTTTGAAAGGGGCTAGCCTAGAGTGGCACTTTGATGCCAGTTAGGTATCAGGATATTGCTTGCCTGGGTTAAACACAGGCAACTCATCCCAAAATTAGGTTAGCTTAGGTTTAGTTTTGATTCTTTAGTTTCCTTTTTCATTAAACTTAGCTAGAGTATGTATGCTCATTGGCTCCTTTTATTCTTTAAGTATAATTCCTCTCCCTCGTTAGGTGGTCAGTGACGTCAGTTCTCTTGTGGATGCTGGGCGTCTTTCATTTCGTGTGTGTGTTTTCGTACTTGTTGTTGTGTCTGAATGAGTGCGTGTCTGTGTGAGTGCTTTGGTTGAACGTTTGTTTTATATTATTCTAGTCCCGCATTAATTTCGTCCGGTTAACTAATGTTTCTGCCACATTTAGTGATTTTTATTACTAACATGATTTTGTTTAATTTCTTGTAAATAGATATTAGTTCATACTGTAAATACTCATTGGGGTTAGTTTAAAAAAGTTAAAATTGTTGTTTTATTCCCTCCCTCCCCACAGACGATATATTGTACATATGGGGACTAGTTAGTATTTTCATTGAGACACTGAGGTATTATGTTGGGTGTGGTGAGAAAGGTAAGTAAGAATGTGTTGTTTTGGTGCAAGGCATATTGTAAGTATGATTGGGCAGCGTTTGTGGCTAGCTAAATTTCAAGTTAAGACAGAAGACCGACCTCTTCCCCTTCCCCATTTCGGACTTGTGCCACATTTTCTGTTTTATTCAGGAATAAATATCCTCTCATGGGAAAACAATGCTTGGTGGGGCCATTAGTGCCAATCCATTTCTTATATATATATATATATATATATATATATATATATATATATATATATATATATATATATATATATATATATATATTTATTTGAAAATATTTTGAAGGTACAAAATCTAAGTCTGTAGCTTAATATTACAAGACATGTTAAAAGCGAAGCAACCGGTTTCGGTCCTGCTCTTCAGGCCTCTACGGGAGATTTAACTTCAATTAAACCAACAGAAAATGTGTAATGAGAAGGAGAAGGGAAAAAAATTGAAAACTAAGAGCTAGAGATAAATAATCATTTTTTCCTCTTCTCATTACATATTCTCTGTTTTAATTTAAGTTTTATTTCTTTAATATATATATATATACATATAGTCATTCACATGGATGACTATATCTACAGACAGACTGTTTCGCTGTATGACAGCTCATCAGACATCCGGTTGCCTCTAGCTAGGATCGAAAACCGGCTGAATTGTCGTCTGTCGGAGATTTTACCCCTAAGCCGTTGGCGCAGGGCAGGGATGTAGGTGAATTTAAGTGTATTTATTTTTAGATAAACAAACAGAGACTGAGAGAACTCGATTCGATTTACCGAAGAGTAATGCATTATTAGCCGTAATAGTCACTGTTTACTCACACTTTCAAACAGGTCTGGTTAAATAACTTAAACACATCATGTCGATTAGTTTCCGTTGTGATCGTTTAAAATGCGCAGATTAATGTCACGATAGCCTTAGAAATTTGATTAAGAAAAATAAGAAAATTTTCTTTCAAATAGTTTTTTTTTATTTTCCCAAGTAGACAGCTTACCAACCTGAAGATGGTCACAGATGCGATTGAAAGTACTTGGGAAAATTAAATAAATAATTATATTTATGCTCTACTTTTGTATCGAGCACTATTTTAAAAAAATAATAAATAAAATGCTAAAGAACTTTGGATTATTTACCTAAACCAGTTCTTCCTATTTTCTATATATTTTTCACACACACACACACACACACACACACACACACATATATATATATATATATATATATATATATATATATATATATATATATATATATGTGTGTGTGTGTGTGTGTGTGTGTGTGTGTATGTGTGTGTGTGTCGGATGTGTGCCACAATAACTTCAACTATGGAATATATATATATATATATATATATATATATATATATATATATATATGTACTATTTGGACAGAATTATTCACACCCTTGAGAGTTCATTACAAGAGCATTACACATACTGATAAGTATATTCTCCATTCTTCCTTGGCAATAGCTTTTATTTCCTCTAAATTTGAATGGCTGTATTCTCTTTTTTTTCTCTCTTACTTTTTCTTCAAATACGGCCATAAATTTTCAATGTGTTTTAGGCCAGGACTTTGTTGGAGGCGGGGTAAACGAATACCTTAATTTTTCTGTCATCTAAATATTTTGTAATAATTCGGGCCATGTGTTTCCGGTCATTGTCATGATGCCCCAAAAGCAGTTTTCGTGCACTTTGTTTTATATTATTTTTAACAATAGCCAAATTTTCTTTTATATCTTCCCAAGTAGACAAATTAGTCTCCTGAAGATGATCTCAGATGAGATTGAATATATATATAATTCATAAAAGGTTAATGGTCAGAGTTGAATCAGATCAAGAAACCGTACTATTAAAAAGTGCTCAATACACATGTAAAATAAAACGAAATAAAAAAAAAAACATGTAGAGATTTTAACTTTAAAACACAAGAGATTGGTTGAATCCGCTACCTTTGTTTCAACCTTACAGTATCTTCGGGTGATTTCTATCAACTGACCTCCCAACGTCTTATTTAAAATTAAAAACAAATAAAAAATAAAGAGTTGGGTGATGATTAGATAAAAATCACCCGATGAATCCACTACCTTGGTTACGGTTTTAACTAATTTCCTGATTTTTTAAGTATATATATATATATATATATATATATATATATGCTTTTCTTTCGCAGATCAGTGTGCTCTATTTTATACACTTTTAAAGGGCATTTAATACGTATAAATAACTTTTTTTGTTTATGTACACATTAACCATTTTTAGTCACATATAGATGACCGTCCCTTGTCATGGTAGAGGGCTTATTTGTCCCAGGGATTCCAACAGAGAATCTGTCTGGTGTTCCAACTCCTTTATAGCCACCCATGGCGGTAAGGTCGAAGAGTAATGTCAAGACTGAAAAGTGGGCTAAAAACCTAATGCTAAATATTAGGTGACCTCGGACCTAAAAAAAAAAAAAAAGAAGATTTTCAACCAAAATTGCATACGTATTAAAAAGGAATAAAAAAATTTAAAAATAATTAAAAAATATTTTGGTCTTTCTTTCTTATTAATAACATAAAATTTTCTCTATAAAACTTTATTTTTATTAAGTTTGGGGCCTTTTTCTTCAGGGTATGCCATTTTTTTAGCGGTTAAGAAGTGGACATACCTACTTCAAACAATCAGTGACAAACATCGTGGGGTATTTATTCCTCTGGTCACACTATCTTTATCTAAAACAGCAACGACGAAGTTAGAAGAATAAGTAAATTGCAAAAAACTGAAATTTCTGAAAAATGAAATAAAGAAAGAGAGATTGGAAAATTTAATACTTATAGGATATATTGAAAGTTAGAGGAAAAAATGTGAAAAGTAGCTAACCTCATGGATGGTAAAGTTGTTATTTGATTTGTTTATGTGGCTTATCAAGAATTTGTAGGTTGTTTAAAGCAGAAAATATTTTAGATTGTAAGAATTTTTCTTTGGAGAAGATAATGATTAAACGAGGCGTCTTAATAATTAACACACAAATGGCGGATGAGTAAGAGTGGATTCGTACATTTCCCGGCTCTCCAATATCACCTTCCGAACCGCTATGAAGAATGGTAAAGGCAATGAACGATGGTAAAGGCAACGAATGATGGTAAAGGCAATGAACGATCGGAAAGGCAACAAATGATGGTAAAGGCAATGAACGATCGGAAAGGCAACGAAGGATGGTAAAGACAAATAAGGATGGTAAATGCAATGAAGAATTGTAAAGGCAAATAAGGATCCTATAGGCAACGAAGAACCGTAAAGGCAACGAAGGCTGTAAAAGGCAATGAAGAATGGTAAAGAGAATGAAGGATGTAAAGGCAACGAAGGATGGTAAAGGCAATGAGGAATGGTAACGGCAACGAAGGATGGTAAAGGCAACGAATGATGGTAAAGCCAATGAAGTATGGTATCCTTGCTTTATAAGGATGATAAAAGCAATGGAGGATGGTAAAGGCAATGAAGAATGGTAAAGGCAACGAGGAATCGTAAAGCAACGAAGGATGGTAAAGCAATGAAGGATGGTATCCTTGCTTTATAAGGAGATTTTTGGAGAGCCATAATCAGCTTCATGCTGAATGAAATGGCACATTTCAGGACACTGGAATTCTCATAGAATTGTTTTTATTTACTTAAATAAAAATGTTCTTTAGAAAGTAATACAAAAGTGTTTCTAATGAGAAATATTTTAGTCTCATTGTGTAAATAGTTGCAATTTACGTAAACAATTTTAAAGAGGAACAGTCAAGAAAATACAGAGGATGTTTTCCTTGGACATAAAAAAAATGATCTATCCCAAAATAAGCTTGCATTTGCCGCAGGTGAAGTGTTTTCTAATCATATGAAATATTTTTGTATAAGAAATATAACTTCGTGACAGGAGCACATTCATTTTATTAATATTCGGTAAGTGAAATTTACTGGAAGAAAAAAAAAACATTATTTATCAGATATATACCCGACTGTTTTTTTTAGACGAGTTATTTTAAGCAATGTACAGAGGTTAGTTCGGACATTAAGTGAATGGGAGATATTCCAAAGCAATGAGACAAGAAGTTTAGAATTGTGGGTTCATTGGAAGCCAAAATGTTTCAGCACCGATTTTAGGAAACAATCCGAAGAAGTCAATTTCAGGCACAAGATGTTATGTAAATAAATGGAGGAATTCATGGTCAATTGGCAACAAAAGAATGGGCAACTGATGAAGGCTGGGAATTGGACGGTTCAAACGTTGTAACGTAAGAAAGAAGAGCATTTTCCGAATTAACAATTTTTGTAAGAAAGTATATCTAAAATTATTTGTACTGACATTGCAATAAATAATAATAACAACAACAACAACAACAACAACAACAACAATAATAATAATAATAATAATAACAATAATAATGATAATGATAATAATAACTAGGATTGGTTGGAAAAGATTCCAGTAGGATAATTGAAGGGATTCCTGGAAGCCCATGCCTTGAAGAAATACAAAAAATTGTCCTCACGAGCACAGCCCTCTGGGCGAGATCCGGAAAGAAATGTGTACACACTAGAAATCAAAGGAAATAATAATAATAATAATAATAATAATAATAATAATAATAATAATAATGATGATGATGATGAATATAGTAATAGTAATAATAATGATGATGATGATGATAATAGAAATAATATTAATGATGATAATAATAATAATAATAATAATGGTAATAATAATAATGATGATGATGATAATAGTAATAATAATAATAACTTTGGACTCCGAGGGGAAAGAAAATTCTTAGTATACCAGTGAGATCTCAGCTGCCACAGAAATCCACAACAGTTGAAACCATGCACCAATCTTCTCACTCATACCGCCACTCACATGCTGAATATTCCCAATACTCACGTAATATTTTTTCTTACACAGTAAAACTGTTGAAAACATCAATTGCCAGAAACTATTACAAACTTATTGCTTTCAGTTAACACTGGAACAATTGACAGTTAAAGAGAGACAACTCTTGTTTTACTCAATGCATGCCTTTTTTTCACATCCTTGTTTGTTCATCTTGTTAAATACAAATTTTATGTGTAATGATGTCTTTGGCTTTTCCTCTTTTTCTTCACCTCAGTTTGGTTTCCTAATCTAAGTTAAATAAATGTGGTGAAGTCGACCACAATACGATTCAAAAGTGAACGATGGATTATTGCTATCATTGCTATTATAGTTGCCATCATTGCTGTTTCAAGGATTGTTATTTAATCTCTTTCTCTTAATGTCGTCTCTGTTTGAATTACAAAAGCTTTTCCTTCTCGTAGCACTCATTGAAGGAATTTGCTGAACATTACAAAACGAGTACTGCTGTTAGGAAGAAGAAATGAAACAGAAGGCAATAATAATAAGGATAATAATAATCATTGTAGTAATAGTAATGATGATAATAGTATTTGTATATATGTGTATGTATATGTATGTGCACTTGTATATGTGTATATATATTTAATGGACTCTCCCGTTGGTTTCGACGTATGAGGATCTGACAGCTTAGTTGATTCAGTTATGAAATTTTGTGCGATAATCTTAAGTGGCACTTAAGACCCGCTAGTGATTTACAAAGGATGCCGCATATGGAGCAAGAGTGAGAATTGTGAGATGAGATCACTGTTAGAGTGGCTGACCTTTTAGTTCTTGCTCTCGCTTCTTGAAGATGATTCAGACAAGCAGATTGAAAACTGCTGAGTCCACTAAAACAAGTTGATCTCCATTCTACCTGCTCCAATGCTAAGCGCTCAAGGGTGTTATGTAGTATATTGACAGCTGACAAGTTGCTTTTCAGCTTTTCTTTGTATCTTAACCATGGACGTCCTACATTCCTGTAGCCCTGATCTAACTGGCTCTACATTAGGATGTTGGGTATCGTGTCATCAGACATTTTCAAGACATGTCCAGTCCACCGTAACTGAGACTGTATGAGAAAAGTCTCGATTCCTCCAATATTACACCTGTTAAACAGGTCTACTTTAGATGTCCTATCTTGAAGGCTAACTCCCCAGATTGCATGCAGACAGCTTTTATGGAAAACATCCAGCTGACATATATGGTACCTGTATGGAGTCCACGAATCTGAGCCGTACAAAAGGATGGCAAGTACAACAGCTCTGTAAACCCGAATTTTCGTATCCAGTCAATACCCTGTTCATTCCATATATGCGTATATGTACATTGATTATATAAAGCCAAAAATTAAATTTTAGTTTAATCATTTTTTTTAATTTTAGACACACGTTACTAAGTTATTTTTATTTGTTGATATATCTAATATATAATCAGTATCTTTTAGTTTTATTTATCTTTGACACAAACCTTATATTTTTACCTGATTCGGGCAGAGCATTGGACAGTTATGAAACTCATGATTAGACTAGCCGTGATCTGTTGGGTCATTGAAGCTTCAGGTTATAAAACATTGAAGTTGATTTTAACACTGAAAGAAAACAAAAGAAGGGAAAAGAAGGATATTTTCTATTTGAAGGAAGTTGAAATAAAATAAAAAAATACTTACAATATAAGAAACTAGTAATTGTTAATTAAATTCACTTAGATTTTTTTTTTAATCTTCTTTCTTTCTATGTCCCTTCAGGACGTAGGTGATCATAGGTTTCCACTTCCCTCTATCCCTTGTGGCCATCTCCCCCAGACCACGTACTGCCATCCACTTGCTTAAGCCTGGCAGATATGTCATGCATTGTTTACCATTGCCTCTCTTTCCCTCTATTCAACCAATGAGTTTCAGATTCTTCAGGCCTTTCTTTCTCATTACGTATCCCAGAAATTCCATCTGCCTCTTCCTGATGTTATGTATACTCTTCCTTCTTCTTTGCATCCTCATTCATCATTGCTCGGTCCAAAATCGGATTAACTTAAAGGTATTTCCTTTTGATATGCCAAGAAATCTATTTAAATGATATTCATTTGAATTTTTTTTTCTTAAAATATGACAAATAAATTTTCTTTTGTTTCAATAATTAAAATATTGTTTGTTTAATTAAAGCTGAAATCCCAGAGAGATAGAAAGAGAGGGGCGGAGAGAAACTTAAATCATTATGCGCTCGACGGCCGACGTATGCACGATTCACAGCTTAGTTGGTCAGCATGTGCCAATAGACCTCTACCATTCTTGGAAACCAACACAGTATTCTGTTCCTTCTGCATTACAAATCTTACCTCTTCTACGTTTTCTCTTGTACCATATCTTCTCATTCGTTGTGCATGACATTGTAAATGGTGCTATAATTTGTCTACCCATTAACGCGGATGGACTTTGTAATCTTCGGGCATGGGGTATTGTCCGATAACTTAATAACAATCTTGGTAGAAAATTTTCGATTCTTTCATGCTGTGGGGAGAACGCTTTTAAACCCATTTTTATTGTTTGTACGATTTGCTCCGCCATTCCATTTGATTGCGGATGTGGTTTTATACGGTATGCATCCAATGTTTCTTAACCATGAGCACCACTTTTCGTCGCAAACCCTGGAGCATTATCTGTTACCAATGTCCTTGGTACGCCATTCCTGGCAAAGACTATTCGTAAAATTTGTTGTACAGTATCTAATTTTCTATCCTGAACCCTAAAAACTTCGGGCCATGCTGAAAACGCATCCACCAATATCAGACACAATCCTATACCATTCACATGTGCATGGTTCATGTGAACCCTGGACCATGGTTCAGTTTCCTTTGGCCACGAATATGCCTTGTTCTGTCGAAAAATGTTTATTTTCGCATATTTAGGACATTTATTTACGTACGTCTTCCTGTTACAAATGTGACCAGACCACCAGGCTTCCATTTTTACACTTTTTTGTAGCACCTATTTCACAATGCACATCATCATGCACGATTTTGATTACCTGTCTTCTACAAATTTCTGGTGGTACCACCAGATCTCTATTGCTAACTTACGCCATTCTCTATTGTCAGTTTATGTCTGATCTCTTTGTACGATATTTCCACTTTAGAACAATTACTCCATTTGTTTTTCCTTATTCTCTCTACGATCCTATTCAATACTGGATCTTGTAGAGTCTCCATCACGCGTCTATTAATGGGCAATACATCGGTCTCCACCCAATGTAAGATTCCATCTTCCACTTTCTCATTTTTCTCGTGTTGTTCCTCCTCAAATTGTAGTCGTGATAGCGCATCTACATGTGGGATCGTGTTTCCTTTCACATATTCTATTTCATAGTCAAAGGTGATCAACTTCATTGGCCATCTTAGTATCATTGAGGATGTGACCTTCGGCAGTTCTTTTAATATAAATTCTAGCGGTTTATGATCCGATCTGAGATAAAACTTTTTCTCTAACAAAAATTCTCTTGCTCTGGTGATGCTCCATACTATAGCCAATGCTTCCTTTTCAATATTTGAATAGTTCTTTTCAGCTGGCGTTAATTTCCTGGACAGCTACATCACCGAGCGTCCCTGATACAGACTGTCCACTCGCATCTGTTGTTAAGGTGACTTCTTTTTTAGGGTCAAAATTCTTGACAACCGGTTTCCTGAATAATGCTAACTTCAGTTTAACAATGGATTTTTGGTGAATTCTTTTTTTGGTTTCCGTTCTTATTTTGTTTTTCGTAAATCAGCAAAAGGCTCAGTTCTTTCTGTATATTTTTTGGTAAGAACTTGCTTTAGAAATTAGCTAATCCAAGAAATTATTCCAACTCTTTCTTATTACTTGGAGGCGAAGCATTCAGTATTTTCTGTATCAACCTTGAATCCGGTGAAGTACACTCCTCTAAGATTTGATATCCCAAAACCATTTATCCTCGTTTATAGTCATTCCTGCATTTCTGAGAATACTCATTACCATTTTAATTCTTCTTCAGCCCAATATTATCTTGATATATTATTTTATTTTTTACTTTTCCTTCTAGATTTTCCATGGCTTTCTGAAAAATCAAACTGGCTGTCTTAACTCCAAATGGTAAGCGAGTCCACCTCAATAAGCCGGTTTTAATCAGACAGAAGAATCCAATTACAACTGTAACTGTTGGTGTCCTAACGTGCAACATTTTTTGAGATTTTGATTTCAAGATCTTTGTATTTTGATATATTTTTTGACGATGTTCAAAGATACATTGCTGTCTGCAGGGATAGCCATATCAATAAGAAGGCACATTTTGATTTTGTGGTCTCTAATCCCGATGTCTGGTCGATTAACTTTCATTGTTCTGGCTGTGTATATTGTAAAATCCCATAAAATTGTTCCAGGTCCTATGTCTGTAACCGAGTCTGCGTGCTGTTCATACCAATTTCTTGCAGTTTCTTTCTCGTTAAAGTTCCACATTTTCCCATTCAGACATTGGCCCACTCATGTCATGTCGGGTTTTATATTCAGTGAATGCTAAGACCGTGCAGCCTGATACAAGATAGTCAATTGTTTCTGGATATTTAACAAGGAATCTGCATTTTGGGGCTAACACAGTTTTTCATTGTGCGGGTTTGCTAATTTCTAATTACTAGCATTGATTATGTGCACCAAGAAGAAAACCTTGAGTTTCAACTTTTAATCCTGCACTACATAGCTACTTATGGATACTGGGTTTGTCTATATCAATTTCTTTGGGACGGGCCGAATAATGACCATGAACAGGTTTATCTTGCCATCGTTTCTGTATCTGGTCGGTTGCATTTGCTTTCGTTTTTAAGACTTTTGTAGCTGCAGTCGGTGTATTATGTTGTAGTTGTATTCCTTCACCAACTTGAAACTCCATTTTGAATTGTTGGCTTCAATTATTTCTTAATAAAGTTTCTTACTTTATTTTTGTTCTTTGATACAAATTATCAACCAGGCTTCTGTAGTCACCAGTTATCTTTGAAGGCGGATTGTTGTTGTTTTGTTAGACAGTTCCAGTTGAACAAATCATCAGCCTTCTTCAGGACACGGGTTTATTATTATTATTATTATTATTATTATTATTATTATTATTATTATTCTGATGCAACACAAGATATATCTGTCATGGCTTTTGAACTTTAGTAATTGTAGATGTTAATATGTATATGTTTGGTTTGCTTTGATTGACTTCCGTAAATATATCATTCGGCCCCACAGATTTACTTTTCAATTTTGGGCATTTTCACTACACCTTATTCTACTGCACATCTCTGTCTATAGGAGAAAATTGTCAATGTCTGCATGTCAAAAGGTCTCTTTGTGTCGGTTTAAAAGATGTGTCTGCCAAGGCGGTTTGGGAGTCACACCTACTCACTTGGGATCACACTTAATTGGTGACCTACCGGTTTTATCAAAACCTGTGACGATATCGCGTACATTTGTCTTGGATTCATGCACGCTATCCTCCTATCAGTGTCATTGATGATGTCCTCTCAGTCAATAATAGTGATAATCGCGCCCTATCCCCAAATGAAAATAAATATAGATATAATTGTGTAGAGAATTAGCAGCTATGCCAAAGTTAGGCTATTCCTCGACGTATGAAATGATTACATCAAAAACCACAATCAGGGCTCGAATGAGACACATTTACAATAATATTTTAGAATGAACTTCGCCATACATACCGACCACACATATTTACCTGGCACAGGGCTCCGTCCTTGTGCTAATGGTATCACGGCTACGGCTAGCTTGGACCGAATCTGAAAGGTTTGAACCAGCTATGACACGCCAAGACCAGCTATGACTAGGTTAGACCAGCTCTCACCAGCTTGGACAAGCTATGACCAGCTAAGACCAGCTTGGACCAGCAGCCGACTGAAAACACTCGGGTCCCCACGTTAAAAACTGACCTTGTGTCACAACCTGACTCAGTGAGTGGGGGGGTTCAAGTAAATATCTACATACAGACCGCACTACACAAATCAATAGACAATATAAAATTTCGAAGAATATAAGTTTTCTTTCACAGTCATGGCCAGCTCACCGGCTAAACACATCACAGGGAATGTATTCCACACGTTTGTTCCACACAAATGTCCCCTGGAAATCGAAATTGTAGGAGCGTTGCTTTTAAACTCAACTACAATTCCAGTAATAATAGAAGCACCAGGACTAATAAAAAAAAAGAGAAATACTGATACGCACATTAAGAAAATCCCTGAAAATCCATCGCTATATGAGACAAAAAAAAACTTTTGCTTATTAGCATCTTATACACAGACTCTCCCAATGTGATATGCCCAATAACCTATTGAGAAAAAACATTCCATTACCTTTGAACTTAGGTAATCGGATTCTATCAGACAGTTAATATGTCAAAACAGCTTGTGGAAACGCAACGGCCATAAACGAAATCACCGTAAATTCTGGTTACCTAACAGCGTATCAATCTCGACATCCGATAGCCGTGAATACTAATAATAACGCCAAGTGACAACGTCAAGAATACAACGTCTTTGCTGGCGCCAGATAAGGGGTCAACCAGTTCATATTGGGAAACGTGCTTATAACTCTGGTTTTTCCATCTTTCGCGCGTACGTTACACCCTGCTATTGTTGATAAATAATGGACCATCCTGTTTGATCGAGAGGGAAGATAGAAAAAAAATAGATTCGAGACACTGCCTGATTTTAGTGAAAAAAGAAAGCAATATGGCTGCCACGTGTTTAACGTCTGTTTCAGTGAAATGTAAATAAGGAAGAAAGAAAGGAGGGAAATAAAATAAAATTTGAAGCCAGAGTTATAGAATTTGATACCAACAAACAATGGGAAAGAGGGAATATTTTTTTGGGAAATGTTTTAATGATGTTAGTGTAGAATTCTTTCGTTCAAATCGTTTACTTATAATTCGCTAAAAATGTCTTTATATATATTTAGCGTACCAATCGTTCTTTTTTCTTCTGATATAAAAAGAAACATCCAAAAACTGAATGAGTTTTGTCTTTGTTTACAATAACTCTAACGGGTCTCCAGACTCGATTTGGGTCATCCATCTGAATTTTTCTTTGTTTTCTAGAAAGATTCCTGCTTTGTTCTTATGACATTTTTCAGTGCAGACTGACCTTAATCATTTGAACGATTACAAATGAATCCCTTTGATTATCGTCTCGTGTCTATTTTTGTATTTCCTCTAAGTTGATTTGCTGACAATATTATGGTTATTGCTTTTCTTTTTCTTTTTTAGAGTTGAACATAACGGGACATTTCTTACATTTCACTAATCTAAACTACAAAACTTTCGATTGAAATGATATATATATATATATATATATATATATATATATATATATATATATATATGTGTGTGTGTGTGTGTGTGTGTGTGTGTGTGCAATCATATAGATAGATAGATTACTGGGCATATATATATATATATATATATATACAGAGAGACATACAGACATATATAATGATTTTCCAAGGCTGAAAGTAAGGGGCACCCATTGAGGATCGAACTCACAACTCAGTCGTACTAGCGGGACCAGCTTGCTAACCATTACAATACTTATATATATATATATATATATATATATATATATATATATATATATATATATATATATATATATATATATATATATATATATATATATATATATATATATATATATATATATATATATATATGGGCACTGAAGTATATATATATATATATATATATAAGGTGTGGCATATTTAAAGGATAAATTGCTCAATATCGGAGATAGAGCGTAAATATAAATATAAAAAATGAACATTGAAGTCAACACTTAGAGACGACAGGCTGTTTCATGCTGTCCGCAATCGTCAGGCCGCCTGTCGCCTCTGATTGTTGACTTCAATGTTCAATATATATATATATATATATAGAGAGAAAGAAAGAGAGAGAGAGAGAGTGAGAGAGAGAGAAAGAGATATCTAGATAGATACTATTAGCATCTTGTTTTAAAATGATTTAAAAGTTTAAAGCAATATTAAAAGTGATGTATCGATGATAATACCGTGTTTAGATGTTAATTTAAACGACCTGATAAATGTTGTTAAACAGAAGCTCATAATAATATCACTAACAATGTTTCAAATTTGAAAATGATGTTTAAATGAGGATGAATGTTATGTTTGAAGTTATGCTTTAAATAATATTTGAAACGGTATTAAAACTGCATAAACATTGATGAGAGATGATAGAAAACGTCGCTTTTAAACTGTTTTCAGCGACGCAAAAACAGTATTAAAAAAGCAATATTTTATAACCTGTTTAAAAAGAGATTACAATTTCAAATTGAAAATAAATACAAAAGAAATCAAGATTTCGTTTCCGCAAAGGCGTTTGCCTTCGCTTCCAGTGATTAAAGAAAAAATTGTTCTGTGAACAACATCCAATAATTTCTAAAGTAGACCAATTGGAATAATATGACTAAACTATATCTCGAGTCGTAGAATTTTTGGTCCATCGTATTGTATTAAAATTATGACTTTGGGACGAAAAAAAAATGGACAAAAAACAAGAATAATGTAATTTTCATCCGTTTTTATGTCTCTTTTGCAGGAAATATCTTAGTACAATTTCATTTTGCCGAATGTAACAATATTATGCGGTTACATTTGATATTAAAATTGTCTTTATTCAGTGTGTCCACGGGTCAATAAGAAATAAATCGACAACGCCCCAAAGAACAATGTGAAGATATATACAACTATGTGTATATGTGTGAATGTGTATGTGATAAAATACATTTATATTTATATCTACATTTTATATGTAATGACTCTCAGAATGTTATCAGAAAGAGCGATACAAATGCAGAAGGACGTATTGGGATGGACAAGGACGCATTTCAAAAGCTGGGCAGAGAATTACGAGACAGGAAGATTTTTTGGGTAACAAAGAAAAGAATACTGAGCTGTTACGCGACATCTGTCCTTCTTTACGGCAGCGAATGCTGTGCGGTTTCCTCAAGGATGAAGAAGAGACTCGAGGCGACAGAGATTTGGTTCTACAGAAAGATGCTGAGGACTTCGTGGACCGAGCGTTTTTTATGTTTATACGTTCTTTTTGTAGATACAAATATTTAAGTAAATGCTTTGTTTATAATAAACAGCATTAAACAACATTTACCAGCCTGAATGTCCGAGAAATCTTCATAGAAAATATGCGTCCTCCGACAGGAATCGAACCTGTATCCTATACGGAACCGTCATATAGCCTGACGTGCCTTTAACCGATTGGGCCACAGAGGAGCATTCGGGTAGCAAGGTCGATTTTACTATTTTCAATCGAAATGGCTAGACGAGCACTTATGCCAAAAACCTAATTCTACGGACCGAGTATGAGGGTTGACGTACAACCACGTCAGGGGTGAGCATTTTGCTGCTTTCTTCGGCCAAATGTTAGGTTCTGCTTCTGACTGAGCGGGGGATGGAACTTTGACATAATGCTCGATCGCTTGGCCTTTGCCTCCGTCACCAACTGTTTGAACTTTTGTGTCTATAAAATGCAGGTTATTGTGACCGGCAGAAGACCTGCTTGTTGGAGGCACGTGGAGACTGGTCACCTCTCCTCCTTCTGTCGTTAGAAAAGAGCCTCTGGACTTCCAGCCGTAGGCGACCAAAATCACCCTCTGGTCGATACTATTAGTTCTGCGGCATCTGTAATGGACACAGACCGGTGGAGATGGGAGTCTCGTCCCACATTCCTCAGAAAACAAACACCTTCTGCAAGTGTGGACAAGAACAAGTAAGAATGGGAATGGCATGTTGCTGATAGTGGCTGATGGTAGAGCCGAACAGCGGGGCCTCAGTCCCTTTATGACCCCAGATGCATTAACGCCTACAGCTGCATCCCTCTAGCAGCTCTATGGACAATGCACGACCTTATATAGGGAAACACCAACTGAATTACAAAAATTAAACGAACCAAGTTGGGGAAAATCGAGAACATCAGGAAATTAAAGAAAAGACACCTGGATATGAAACGGGCCAAAAAACTAAAGCCGCTGCAGCTGACGAGTCTTCCCCAACATCCAAGAAAACATTTAATCATGCATAATTGACCAATACACGTTCAAAACCAAATGCATCAGTCCAAGACATTCCGTTACTGCAGCCATCACCTTTCAAAAATATTCCTGTTCATACGCCAAAAACAAAAAAAAAAAAAATAGGTATAACTATACCTACTCTCAGTCCCCCATAAAAAGCAAAAGCATAAAGCGGAACAGAAGTCTCGAAGCTCTGGCCGTGTCAGAAAAAAAAAGAATTAAAAAATCAAACCACCATACTTAACTAGGAATGACGTCTGCTGCATATCCCTGGATCAGGCCGAGAGCGTCTTCGCAAAACATGAAACCCGAGAGATCTCAAAGATTTGGGTTATAATAGAGGAAGCAAAATATATCTCTGAAATTATTGCCCCCAGTGGCCTACACGCACGATGTTCAAATGACCGAATTGAAAAATTATTGTACAGGGAGGCTCTCCGTTTTCGTCCACACATCTCTGTATAGGTCTTTAAAATTAAACTTTCCCAGGGACATTGCAAGCCTGTCTGATGATGGCGCCATCAAGAAGGATATGGGCACAAGCCGTCGGTGTCCTCAATCCGGCCATATTCAATGCAGAAGATCGACCCTAATCGAATTCATAATGTCTCTCTGGTTAGCTAGTGTAAATGGCCGGTGTTGACCATGTTTGCCGTAGTCTCTGAATATGGAATCCAATGAAGTTTGTAATCTCTTCAATATCAGATGTTGGCAGTGTAGATTAGGAGAAAGTAGCTGTTAATTCTTTAAGTCTTCGATATCAGGTTGGCAGTGAAGATATTTTGGGAGAAAAAAACGGCTGCCTTTATACACGTCGCATTGAATATCTTGATTGGTTAACCCTTCTATTGGTGACCTATAAAATGAGTCAGCTCATTTTGACTGGCTCACTAGTACATTACTGTACCCAAACATTCTAACACCCGGGGCCTGAGTTTGGAGTCTCGAACTGGCGAAGATCTCACGTGTACTTCAGCTTCTCGGGATGGATATATGTTGCTTGCTGGTGACCCAGTTTTGTACTCACGATAATGAAGGCATTCTGACTAGGGATTTTTTCCCTTTATTCAGCTTGCTTGGATAGACGTTCGTGAGGTGTCTCCTGGCTGGTAAGCAAGTCTTTGAAGGCTGCGTGTGTCCTTGCCTTCGCATATCCAGCGGGCAGGTTTTGCGTGCAAGATGTTACCAAAAAAGATCTTCTTCGTGTCAATGAGGTTCATAACCTCCCCACCCCTGTAAATAAACATGGCACGTGCAACTAGAACAGTCTACCCCCGTGAGCGAAATAAAGGGTTCAGTTCGACATTCCAACCACCTGAGGAAGGCCGGAGCGTACAATGGCCGAAACTTTGTAATAAATATGGCGACAAAGATGGGGACAATAGTCCGAATAATGTAAATAATGTACACAATACCTCATCTCAGAAATATAGACAGAAACTTAATACCACCTGTGATGATTAATTTGAAGTGCACTTTTCACAGACAAAATAAGGCTTTTACTTTTCTCCAATTTTCTCAATGAAATAAAAGTAACACGGAAGCATTGAGTTGCCAACTTCTTAGGTTGATAAATTATTATCAATTATTTCTGACGCTAATTACGAAAAGAGCCAGCAGCTGTTAATTATCACTAAATACAAAATTCAATTATTTAAAAAACATCGTGTTAACGACGATATAATTCATAAAATATTCAGAATAAATCCCGAGGAGAAAGAAATTAGTAAAATCATTGAAAGTGTATCGAATCTGAAGGAAATTAATCTCGAAGACAGTCACTGTCAGGAGAATGTATATTACTTCAAAATTCAGTTACCTAAAAAGATGACGTGTTAACGACGAGATAATTCATAAAATATTCAAAATAAATCCCGAGGAGAAGCAAATTAGTAAAATCGTGGAAAGTGTATCCTATCAGCAGGAAATTAATTTCGAAGACTGTCACTGTCAGGAGAATGTATATTACTTTCATACATGTTTCTACAGAGTATGGTCAATGACTAAGAAGAACTAATACAATAGACCATTAATATTGACTAGGATTGGATTTCTCAATTAAGTCAATATGACGAAGCTTTGTAAATGTCAAAATGACTCGATAGGGTTATAACTGGTGAATTTAATAGGTTGGCCAGAAAGCCCTGACAAAACTTATGAAGCGGAAATAAAACAACAAAATTTTATGGAGTAACACCAACATTTATTCTTCAAAATAAAGTTCATGAATCGCTGGTCGCGAAGGAAGTGTTCCATTGAACGGAATAGGCCACAATCAATCGGAGCAGCATCGGGACTGAATGGTGGATGTGGAAGAATCTCAACACCGTCCATCTGTTTGAACTTCTAACTTTAGTGATGTAATGGAATAACCAGTCACCCCCATGAATGATTACACCATAGATAGTAAGTGCCTATAAAGTCAGCTGTCTACGAGAGACTCGAGGAAGAGTGAGAGCAAAGAAGACGCAAGCACGTCCGACCTTCCAATTAGTGACACTCACTACTAGATTGACCTGTGTGTATAACTGGACCGTATTTCATATTGTACTTGCTGTGTACAATAAACCTTTATTCTATTATCCACCTGGTGTTAAGTATTTATTCCCTTAGCACGGAATATAAGATTTTAGACAACCTGGCAATGTGTGGCCTCGCATTGTCTTGCTAAAACCCGAATTCGATTTACCAAAGCAGGATACTCTTTCTTTACTTTCTCGTACACGCGGTCTAGCTGATGGCAGTAGAGTTTAGCTTTGATGGCGCGAACGTGTGGAACAGAATCGAAATGCAGCGATCGTTGGAAATCCCACAAGAGAATGAAGATTTATTGTTTTCTTTCCGCTTCGTAAACGAGTCAGGACTTTCTGGCCAACCTAGATTATTACTTTCATACTTATTTCTACTGGGAATGGATCAATGAATAACAAGTTGATCCAGTGGACCATTACTATTGTCTGGGATTGGATTTCCCAATTAAGTCAATGTGAGAAAGCCTTATAAATGTTGAAATGGCTCGTTAGGGTTATAATAGGTGAATTTAGTTGTTAATAAACTTGTATTCACGGATGAAGAGTCGTCTTGTAGCAGCAGAAATATGTTTCTACAGAAAGATATTGAGAATCCCTTTCAACTAGAGAGGTAATTTTCGAAAAATAGAAAGAAAAAGGACTCTTTTACTTAGAATCAAAAAGAGACAACTGAAATATCTAGGGTAAATAAGGAGGAAAGAGAGAATATGACACACACTGGACATATTGACGGCAAGAGAGACAGAGGTATGCAGCAAATAATCCACTTTACAATTGGCAGAACATGGTTTAAGAAAGATAGCAAAAATTATTAAGTTACTGGAGTGTGCGCACGAACTATAGGGATACAGCACAAATAATAATAATAATAATAATAATAATAATAATAATAATTTGATAGCAAAACTGGTAAGGAACTTCTACCACCTGATTATGCAGAGTCAAAAGAGTATTTGGTGAAAAATGTAGTCGAATGACATCAAGCAAGTTGAAGATACGTCATGGTGAACAAAGTTAGAAAAAGAACTGAGCAACAACTCCGCTGCGTGAAGATGTAGGCATTACCTTATTGAATGTTTAAAGGATAGTTGATAAAATATGGCTAACTGGAAGGGAGTGGGACCAGACCAAGTGCAATGTTTCTGGTTTAAAAAGCTAACAGATCTGTTACAACAACCGCAAGGATATTTAGATCAGAGTATAATACCGGAATGGATCCTAAAATGCATTCAAATAATTGCAACAATTATAATGAACAACATGACTAGTTAGAAAGCAGTGTTAATATCGAGAAGAAATAAACTTGGCGAAGAACAAGATTCTTAAGGGCGATTCCTTATCCCCATAGTTATGTGTGGTCCTCATAATGTCATTGACCCTGATTTCTAAAGCTGTTTACATTTACGTAATGGATGAGAAAGAATCTATCGACAATTGTCTATTCATGGATGGTCTTACGTTGTATGCTACTATAATGTCCGTTTAGACTCTTAGGGGGGATGCTTCCAAGATACGTGATGTCATTTGAACTTGAAGTGTGCTGGGAATGAGCAGCAGAAGAAATGTGCATTGTACTCTGATGGGAAGTATAGGTGGGGGGGAGATAGAAGAGACCATAAATACCTCGTGACAATTCTTCAGATTCGCGAAACTCTCAGTGTCAAGAGGAAATCACACATACAAGAGGAATATTTTCGTAGTGTAAAGCTTTATAGATCCAAGTTTAAGAGTGGAAATTTGGTTTCAGAGCATTTGAGGTTGTAAGATATAGTGTAGTTATCGTGGGATGGAACCGAAGAGGACAAACTTGAATGCACCAAAAGACGAGGAGGATACACCAAGAACAAGTGCTTATATTCTAAGGGTAATGTTTCCAGACTCTACATACACAGGGAACTGTGCGGAAGTGATTTAAGTGTATGATCTTACAAAGTATCCAGTAGAGGAAGATAAAAGGTGCCTGAATAGAAAGGTCATTGTGTCATCGGATAAAGGGGAGAAAAAGTCGATAACATGGAACGAAATTGTTTTTCACGTAGTAAATGCAACAGGAATCTAAGAGACGTCAGATCCGGAATCACAGAGAGTTGCTTAAGAACGTGTTCTTGAAGAATCATGAGGGAAAATTTCTGCGGCAAAGTATCGTTCTTTAAGTACAAATGCCATCAAGGACACTACTACTAGAACAGCTGATTTACCCCTGTGCTCACTGTGTAAGAAAGCTAATGAAAGTGTTTAATACATCATCAGTGTCTGCTGTCTCTTATCATCAAAAGAGTACAAACGAAATCATGACTAATTTGCCCTAAGAGGTCATTGGGAACTATACAGGGAGTGTGGCTTCCCGTGAGCAGAAAAATGGTATGAGCATTCACTATTGGCAGTAACCGAGAAAGTGAAGCTCATGTGGAATACGATCATCTTCACTGACAAGCGCTTGGAGATCTATCGCCCTGACATACCGCTTCTCAAATTGATTCTGGTACACATTGCATTACGTTGGGATAAAAAGATCTTGCAGGTGAAGCAGCTCTAAGAGGCACGAAAATCTGGCAGAGCAAATCGGAGAACCAAGTCGTAGCTCATGTCCTTCTTGAGGTTGGCAGACCAACTTCCAAGAATCCTTCTGCAGCGTAAGACGCCGTTTGCAACAACTCAACTGCTAAGGAAAGTTTCTTGTCTCCAAAGCTTCGGCCAGGAGCTGAAATATGATGGATATCATCCAGCCGAAACAGTTAAACATTAGAGAGGATTTTAATAATAATTAAATTAATGATTCAGTTAAATTAACAGTTAAGTTATTAGGATGGCTGAAGAAATTTTTCAGTAGAAAGGTTTTCATCGAAACAATACTGGTAGTAGTAAAGCCGGTTGAAAACTGACCAAAATATAAATATTAGTAGACACACCAGTTGAAAGACTAAAAGACATGTGAGAGCAGAAAAATACAACATCTATCCGACCAGCTGCTGTATTCTGGTACACTTGCATCTCTTTTATTCTACCAACTGATATGTCTACTTCTTTGTCAGCTTATGAACTTTTTAGTAGACCTTCGGAAATTTCCACAGTATTGCTAACTTGAACACAATTTTCCAAAATGATTCACGCATAGGGAAACCCATTGAGGAACATATAACTACCCAGGAGTAATAATTAATCATTAGATGAGATCGGGGAAAAAAATCCAACGCTGAAATACCCATATTTCAAATCATAATTGTCAGTTAACTGACTCCGTAAGATAATCCTACCGAAGTATTTTACAATCTATTGCCAATGATTTACCCTGAAGTTAAATTAGGTAATTTCCCTTACAAAAGCAGTTCAGATTTTATATTCTGATAATAATTGACATTTGGAATTAAATCCGAAGAAAATTTCTTCGGGGAGATTTTAATTTACTTTTAATCGACTTTCCAATGAGTTTCACTTAAAACTGGATAATTTCCACTGAGAATTATTAAAATTCGAAAAGTAACGATTTTTAGCAAGATTTGTGAAAGTGTCTTTCAGATAAATTTTCCGATGACACGTCGTGCTGCTCAAAATTCTATTTCGCAGCCATCTTGTCACAATTGAATTTTATGTGTCGATTATTCTCCTACACAATTCCGATGAATTATTGAATATCCATTCATGTTTCTTTGGCATATCATGTCTCCAGAATATCAGTGCAGATAGAAAGGAAATAATTATCAAATTAATCTCGCAAATCATTGTTAAGTTTATGAGTTCAATAATCATTAAAAGTCTTGATATTATTTACCATGTAACAAACTAAACTGAACTTTATAATTTCTATCTATATACTAGCGCCTTGTTGCGTGTCACACATATTTTTTGTAAGTAAATGAATGATTTTAAATTATTGTTCAAATTTGTGGAGAAAAATGATGCATTTCAATATTAATCAATGATCTTACCGATATGACCTTTATCTTCTGGCTTTCTCCATTAATATTTTGGATAGGAGTCATTCCCTTGTTCAAATTTAAATTTAATTTAAATCAAAGGGAAAAAAAATTGAGTCAGGGGTTTGTACCTCCCGGGATCCCCTTTGATCAAAATGAAATATACTTATCCAAATACGCAAGGAGTCATTCCCTTGTTCGAATTTAAATTTAATATATATCAAAGGAAAAAAATCAACGGGGTGTAAGGTGTACCCCCGGGGGGCCCTCTTTAATCAAAATAAAATATACTATGTTCTGTAGTTTCAGAATATATATGGTTATGGAGGTCTATCTTCAAAACCCTAGGAGGAGTTCGATAACATACAGACAGACAGAGGCTACAGCTTTATATTTATAAATGGATTAATGCCGCAGTATCTGCTCAGTATATAAAAAGAGAAAGTTGGAATTTCTGTGGCATAAATTGGGAAAGATGGCTTGGAAAATTTGACACTCACAGGATATATTGAAGGCAAAAGTAGAACCCAACAGTGAATAATCTGCTTAACGGGATTGCGCAAATCTATGGCAGAACATGAACTGGGGGTACGTAGAGCTACAAAGGAAAAACAATGATAGTAGAGCGCCATGGTTGCCCACGTCCTGAAGGGACAAGGTACTTAAACGACACTCTGTCTACCTTACAACGTAATATCTCTTCTAATGTTGCTTCCACATCTGGTTTGGTGCTCCTGATATATGTTTTGGCATCCGCGATCAAATTCAAAGTAGAATCTATGTTATTGATCCTGAGCTGGCATCACAGTTTCAGTGCCTCCCCCCCTCCCGCCGTAACGTAGGTTCCCTGTGTCTTTTCTATAAATATTTCCATGTTAATTGTTTCGATGGACTTTCCTCTATGGGGCCTAGACTATGAATTTAAACTCAGTACTAGATTTACGGCAAAGTCTCATTATTTTACATTTGAATTTACTAGATGTAACCGTAGGTTCTATGCTAAAAGTTTCTTCTATCACACTTCTGGCTTCTGACTTTATGCTTCCCAGTCAGCTTTGATTTTCAGAAATGTAAATACAATATCAATCGTTATATTCCGTCTTCTTAAGTCTTATTCTTTTATTGTCCTCTCTCCTTAATAGTAGTTTTTTTCTCATAATCTCTAACACTCAGTAACCCCTTTGCGTCTTAGTGGCTTTATTGCCTTTGAACTTCAAAAATTTAAATGCAATGTCAATTGTTATTTTTTGTCTTTGTAATTCTTGTTCTTTTATTGTCCTCTCTCCTTAATAGTAGTTTTTCTCATATTCCCTAACACTCAGTAACCCCTATGCGTCCTAGTGGCTGTATCGCCTTTGAGCTACAAAAATTTAAATTCAATGTCAGTCATTGTCTTGTGTCTTCTTAATTCTTGTTCTTTTATTGTTCCATCTCCTTTACAGTAGTTTTTTTTCATATTCTCTAATACTCAGTAACCCTTTTGCGTCGTAGTGGCTTTATTGCATTTCACAGTGGAAATGGCTAGATATAACCGTAAGTTCTATTCTAACAGTTTCTTCTATCGCACTTCTTGCTTGTGGAAATCTATCTCGGCTTCTTACTTCCCAGACACTTTGATTTTCAAAAATTTAATTGTAATGACAATCATTATATTTTGTCTTCTTAATTCTTGTTCTTTTATTGTCCTCTTTCCTTAAGGGTATAGTTTCCCATATTCTCTCACATTCAGTAACTTCTTGCGTCAAAGTTGCTTTATTGCCTTGCTTGTGGTGAAATGATTAAAAAAGCTACAAAAGAAAACTAAATAAAGCTTCACTTGAAAAAGAAAAAAAAAGAGATATAACTAAGGCGAGTGAGCGTCACGTTGTCTTTCTTTTTGCTTCTATCTGACTATACTTTTACAGGCTTTACTTTATTGATCTTCTCGGGTTTTCTTGCTCATCCTGCGTAATTTCTACTTTCTCTTCTCAATCGGTCCGTCTTATGGAATACCGTTTCAGAAAATACATTTCTCAGACAGTTCTTTGGCCAAATACTGAGCGCAATGGGTAAATTGTTGCCATTTTATATCTTTAATTTTGCGCATGCGTATTGTTTGTTTTTGATTTTGTCGACTGCACATTATAGAAGGACCATTTGGGCACCGTTTGTGAAAAAAAAGATCACCATGATGCAATTCATTCCGCCAGAAATTTGGAAATAGCATGCTGTACTGCTTGGCATTCGCACCAGTAGCTCCAATATGAACATTTCAGAATGATTTGGTATCAAACTTAGGAGTGTACAGAGGATACGGAAAGAGTTGGATGAGTCCAATAGTGATTACGAATGAGTATGGTGTGATCACTAGTGATAGCGATGCTATACTTCCATTCAACTTCCCAGAGGGTTTAAGGCTCTACATAGAGACCTATATCAAGTGCCTTAAGGAGGTAGTGTTGCCCTGTGTCAATAAAATAAACACCATTCCGTTGTTTAGGCGATCATGTAGTTTCCTTTCCGAGTCGGCTATCAACACAGTGTCATATTCGTAACTAATACTTCTAAGACTATTGCTAAGGTTTACACCCACCGATAAGAGATCCTGATAGGGTCTCCAACTCCCTTAGAGAAGAAGACACATCCTTGTCTCACGCCCATTTCTATATTTGTGTAATTAATTTATTTTCTATCCGCATGCAGGTGGCTTACGTCCAGTAAAGTTTTGGATTTTGTTAAAATCCTTTCCAAATAGATTTACTTTTCCAAAGAGCTCAAATAAATCTTTGTGCTGTAACTTATCAAATGCTTTTGTTCAATAAATAAAACATGTTTACTGACTTTTCTGGATTAGGATTTGTTGTATCCTTAAAGAAGATTACAAACAGGAAGATCCACGAATGAAAGGAACAGCAACACGGGCGTAGATGAAAGAAAGAGAGTTTTATTGTAAAAGAGAATATACTACTGAAATACAAGGAATTGGTTAGCAGGTTAGTAATACCCGAAGCAAGGATATTTACCTTACCACCCCGCGTGACAGGATGTCGCACAAGGTCGTTTTTTTAATGCGAGGCAAAGCCGAGCCCGTAGGCTCGGGCAAAAATTCCCTGTAGACCCCGTAAAAAACGGGGTCAGGTAGCTGTCTACCACCCCCAAACGAGACTCTGCCCTTCGGCATAGCTTCGTCTGGGTTCCTCACTACCGGAAGGCAGAAAGTTCGAATCTTTGTCGAGAGACGAATCTCCAACTGATTGCCGAAGCAAGAGTATTTACCTTACTAACCTGCGAGGCAGGATACGGTACAAGGCTGTTTTTGAATGCGGGGTAATACTGAGCCCGTAGGTTCAGGTAAAAATTCCCCGTAAACCCTGTAAAAAACGAAGGCGGGTCTGCTGTCTACCACCTCAGCCGAGACTATTCCCTTCGGCAGAGTCTCCTCTGGGTTCGACCAGCTTAGCTGGAAACGGATCTCCAACTAATTGCCGAAGCAAAGATATTTGCCAACGCGGTCAGATGTGGCACAAGGCCGAATTTAACATGGGGTATCCGAGCCCGTAGGCTCGGGCAAAATTTTCCCGTAGACCCCCTAAATAACGGGGTCAGGTAGCTGTTTACCACCCCAGACGAGAGTCTACCTTTCGGCATAGTCTCGTCTGGGTTCCTATCTGCCTTCGGGCAGAGAGTTCGAGTAGCTTAGTTGGAGACGAAACTCCAACTAATTGCCGAAGCAAGTCACCAGGTATATCCTGCACACACAATATACATATATATATATATATATATATATATATATATATATATATATATATATATATATACTGATATTGTCAGTCCTCGATAGGCGATAGGGAGAGTGGGACATTCCATTACACCAGTACTGTTCTCTCTCTCTCTCTCTCTTTCTCTCTATCTATCTATCCCTGAGACTATTCTAATAATGAATATCGCATTCCCTTCCCGTTTCTTTGACGAAGCCGCACTGTTTTTCTCCTATTTCCAGCCTAATTCTACTTCACGTTCTGTTCATCAGGATTCGCATAATTAGTTTGTTTATGTGGCTCATGAAACTGATCGTCGTATGGAGCTCGCATTCATTTGCACCTGGTTTCTTAGATCATATTATGAAGATGGATTTAGGGAAATCATTCGGTATGACGCTACTGTTGGATATTTCATTTATTACGTGACCTCGTCCTGGGTATGACGATAAACTACATCAAGGCCTCTGATAGGGGGATTGGATATTTTGAGGAATGTGGAACTACCACTTAACTGCTATTGCTCATGGGTAAACCCTGGCCCGAGATTGTAGCACATGGTAAGGCCCCATCTATGGGTAAATATTGAACCCCCAAATAAAAATCAATAGTACATTTTGATAATAAAATGAGCAAAAATACATTTTGATAGAAAAATGACAATCAATGCAAAACTAAAAGAGAATATAGTAAAATTACCAACAATACATTTTATGAGCTAAAAACTGTATATCCAAAAACATGTCTTTACCCAGAAAGTATAAAATTATGTACAAAATATTTAGAATTCAACATTACATAACCCATAGTACTTGATGTAACGCTAAACAAAACCAAACAACTAACAGTATATATTTATAGTAAAATGACTAAGAATACATTTTATTTGCAGTTGAAGCCATAAAATTGTGTTCTTTTGAACAATTTGTACATTTCAGAATTAAATAGACCCTAGAGGTTGATATGCCGCTAGATAAAATCAACCAACCAACACTTGTGATCTTTCAGTATCTGTCTATATATCTGAGATGAGGCATTATGTACACTATTTACATTATTCGGACTATTATCCTCATCTTTGTCGCCATATTTATTACAACGTTTCCGCTCTTCAGTATCTGTCTATATATCTGAGATGAGGCATTATGTACACTATTTACATTATTCGGACAATTGTCCTCATCTTTGTCGCCATATTTATTACAACGTTTCGGCCTTTCAGTATCTGTCTATATTTCTGAGATGAGGCATTATGTACACTATTTACATTATTCGGACTATTGTCCTCATCTTTGTCGCCATATTGATTACAACGTTTCGGCCGTTGTACGCTCCGGCCTTCTTCAGGTGGTTGGAATGTCGAACTGAACCCTTTATTTCGCTCACTGGGATAGACTGTTCTACTTCCACATGAGAAGTTTTTAATGGATGACAGTTATCAGTTATCTCCTGTTAATTCCCCTCTCCAAGTTATCCACTGCCTTATCCGGGTATTGAACTCACACTCTTTGTCCTCAAGGATGCATGGCACACTGAATAAAGGCGTTAGTTAGATCCAGTAACAGGGCCCAAAGTCAGAGCGTACAACGGCCTAAATGTCATAATAAATATGGCGACAAAGATGAGAACAGTCCGAATAATGTAAATAGTGTACCTGTGATCTTGTAGATGGCGAAATCGTGTAAGGCCGACAGTATTTCTGTTACGATTCCATCCTTTCTTGCTGCTTTGTTTCTGTTCATCTTCTCCATTTTAAAGATTTTAATAATTCTGGCCTTTCCGTTTTTCAAACGTTGTAGATTGTCTCATTATCAAAATGTTCTATTGAAGTATTCTTTTCGCCTTTGTTTTTTTTTTTTTTTTAATTTTAAGTGTCTCTTCCTTTAATTTTATGTAGCCTGTAGATTGGAGATTTTTGTCCTGTTAATCCTTTCATTCTGTTTTGCATACATGCTGTATTTGTGATGCTCACCCTTTCTGTTTCTGCCTGTTTTTCATTGAGTCATACCTCTTTAGCTTGCTTACATTTGTTTTTTTCTGGGTTTAATACTCTTTTCCATTCCTCGGCACTGTTTGTTGACACATTTTCATAATTTCCAGTATTACATCTATCAGCGACTTCATTTTTTGTCTCATTTTCCTTGGAACGATCTCATTCGCCGACATCCCTAATGTTTCACACAGCATGTTCCACTTTGGTTTTGTAGTTTCATTGAGGTTATATTTGTTTATGACTCTGTTCTTGTATGTCTTCTTGCAACTTGGGTCCTTCGGGAGTCTACCGTATTGCAGTTTAGGCATTGCTTTTGTCTTTAGTTTCCGTATATTTTACTCTGATCTAGCATACGATGGGAAGATGGTCGCTTCTACAGTCGGCACTTGGGTATGTTTTGCAGTGTAAAACTGCCCTTCGTAACATAATCAATGTGGTTCTTTGAGTTCCTTCCCGGGCTTCACCATGTCCACAGCCGTCATGAGTAGTCCTGGGACCTGGTGTTAGTAATTTTATCGTTTACTGTACGCTACTGGACCCATCTTTCGCCGTGCTAGTTTCAAGATCCTAGTCCGACATTACCAACTATTTCGCCTTCTCGTTCTTTTCTGACCTTGGCATTCAGATTTCTCTGAATGATAGTGAATTCTTATGATTTAGCTAGGGAATTGTGAAAATTATCTATTTCCTTCTCCGTGTTCTGTGCTGCCGGGTCTTATAAAACGATAATTATTATGTTAAAGGACATCCTTTTCAGTTTAACTAACAAGATTCTGTTTTAGATTTGACATTATCCAGAACACATTTCCTCATATATCTAATATTACCCCTCTACCTTTTTCATTTTTCTCCACAGATGCAGTATTAGGTCCTTCGTGTCATTTATGCTATCGCTATAATGTATCCACCTAGTTTAGAATACGGATAGTATATTGACCTTTACTCTATTGATCTCTTGCTTTGTTTTACACCGATATTCTTTATATTCTACGGTCAGGTGATACCTGCCACACGTCTTAGCAAGCGAAGAGATATCTCCAGTGGACTGTACCCTCATCTCGCTAGTATTTATTTATTCAATCTCCACGATTATTCTTGGGATAGCTAATGAAGTGGTTTTCTGTTGCCTTTTCCAAGGTGGTTTTCTTGAGATACTAACTCTAGTTGATGCTTCGACAGTTCTTCCGACCTTCAGCGGGCGTTATTTTTCAGCCTAGCTATGCTAACCATCCTCCTCTTACCAAACGAAGTGGAGTGTGAGAGCCAGTTTAGTCGCCGACTTTTCAAGAAAACTACCATTTTGGGAAGAAAAAAGAACTTTTAATTGCGTGGATTTAGTGAAACCCTTTCGAGTGTAAGAAGAGGGGTGGAAGTTTCAGGGATTTAATTTTAGTTTACACGAGTGAAGAGTAAATAATTCAAATTTAACTTATTATTTAGGCAACAGTGAGAAATCATTAAGTCTTAAATTCTATAAGTTTATTAATTCTTAAGTAAAAGAGGAAAGCAAACGACTTCTTGTCGGTGGCACCCACCCGCATCCGAGCACTGCAATAGTCTGCCTCTCTCGCCAGAACATTTTCTCTCGCCTGCTGGTGGTAGTCGAGATGGATCTGAATCAAAGAGTGTTAGACGAGGCCATTCGTGTGAATTTGATTTTTCTGTGGGTAGGAGAAGCCCACACACTTGATCGGAAGCGCCTCCACCGCCGCTCAAAGGGGATTTAGAAAGGCGAGATCTGGCAAACCGGGTTGCATCGGGCTATCGGATGCTTGGTCTCTCAAGGCCCGCCCAAGTTACGCCAGCCCGACTGGCGTTGTGATCTTCCGCCGGTTTGACCGTTAAGATCGTGTAGATCTGTGCCTATTCCGCAGTTGGAGTTTCAAGAGATGGTCGTGTTCACTCTGATACTTCCTCTTTGATTTTACCGCAATAGGTGTCCTTACAGGTATCGAAACTCCAGACTACTTTGTTCTTGGGATCAATGGGACAAGTTAGCCATTTGCCATGACAACGAACGGACATATATATTTTACACTGTAAACTATTATATCACCAGCATTTTGTTTTCCTTTTAAGAAAAAAATTGACGGGTTAAAATTAAAAAGATAAACGAAGACATTCGACATTATTTACATTATTCGGACTATTGTCCTCATCTTTGTCGCCATATTTATTACAACGTTTCGGCCGTTGTACACTCCAGCCTTTTCAGGTGGTTGGAATATCGGATTGAAACACGTGCTATGTTTTTAATGGATGTCAGTTATCAGTTATATCCTATTAATTTCCCTCTGAAAGTTCTCCACTACCATGTGTCCTCAAGTACACATGGCACAGTGGATAAAGGCGTTGGTTAGATCCAGTGACAGAACCAAAAATAGTGTTAAATACCCGGTTAAGGCAGGGGAGAACTTTCAGAGGGAAATTAACAGGAGATAAATGATAACTGACATCCATTAAAAACATCTCACGTGGAACTAGAACAGTCTATCCCAGTGAGCGAAATAAAGGGTTTAGTTCGACATTCCAACCACCTGAAGAAGGCCGGAGCGTACAACGACCGAAACGTTGTAATAAATGTGGTGACAAAGATGAGGACAATAGTCCGAATAATGTAAATTATGTATATAATAACTCATCTCAGAAATATAGACAGATACGGAACACATTTGAGATTTTCAAAATAAGTTCTAGAACAAATAGCGTCTAATAGATGTAAAACGGTAAATTAAGCACATTTTGTCTCTTCGAGATTTAACAGCTTCTCATGGGATTTGATCGCAGAGAAACTATTTAATTCTTCCCCTAAGAAGTGTTTGCCCTGCTTGTCTTGCTGCTCCTGCTAAAGACAACATTTCCTCCTCTTTTCATTTATTTATGTATTTTTATTCTCTCTTTCTTCCTGTACCACTCCAGTATATAAAGAAAAAGTAAATAAAATCTTTGGGATTAATTTTCAGTACATCTATTTAGGTCGGGTTAGTCAAGAAACGACCAGTACATTAGTAACCACTAAGTTTTAAACTTAGTATAATTATGATGTTTTAAACGTAGATTATATCTACTATCAAAGTAAAATCAAGCGGAAAATTAAACTACCCTTATCCCTGCAAAAATAATGTTTACCTTAAGTAATTGAGACGATGGCCCACCAAGGCAATTCAAGATTGGCCCCATAAAAATAAAAAAATAAATAGAATAAATAAGGAGAGACGCATAGTAGACATTTTTACTCATGCGTTCGAGGCCAATGTAGATGGTCAAATGTCTCGTCCTTAAGTTGGCATCGCTTAAAAGAGGAATTATCTTTCAGATATTTTATGGCTAAGAGTTCCTCTATTCCTGACCAGATGGTTTTGGGAGGTGAAACGGATAAGGAATATAAGAAATATTTATTTATTTATTCAGTTACAACCATGTCGAGGAAAAAACTTCCATTTATTTTTACTTTTCTTTTTCAATGTACATACTTTAAAAAGGTTCTCTTTAAAAGATTCGACAGCTACCAAAAATGGCAAATTAGAAGTCAAATGCATTAAATGCAGATATGTATGTGTGAACGAAATATTTTAAATAAACGACAATAAGAGGAACAACATATTATACAAAAAAAATAAAACAATAATATATAAATAGAATTATATCAAATAAACCGAAACAGGAAATAAAAAATACATCTAGAGGAAGAAAATAAGAAAAAAATTATTAAATGATTTGAATGGGTAAAGGTTACCAGAGATACTTATATATGCGTTCGAAGCAAATCTAATTTGTTAAACGTCTCGTCTTTTTGGCAAGTATGGCGCCGATTCGAAGAGGAATAATCTTTCAGATATTTTTTATGGCTAAAGCGCCCTCTATTCCTGCTGGGTGGGTTTTGGGAGATGAAGCAGATAAGAAAGGAATATTTACCAGATATAGCCAGAGAGAGTAACAAACTTGCTTTTGTTTTTGTTGCCTTTGGGTCAGTTTGGGTAGCTGTCGAATCTTTTAAAGAGATGTTTTTTTTTTAAGTATCTGATTTGTTTAGGTACATTAAAATATTTTTACTGCTACCAATAAGAACGAACCAGCCATATATTGTGGAAAAGTAACTGAGAGAAAAAGTCGGTGATAGAATGAATGCTCTAGATAAGAAGTGTGCCCCGTAATATCGATTCGGTACCTTAATAAGGTAAGGAATCGCACATAAAAGAAGACAAAAACAACTTCTTTAAGTATAAAACTTCTTGTCTGAAAGTACAGCATCATTCCAGCTATGGCAGAAGGGTAAATCGATTCCAGAGAAAAACGTTGCATTTATAAGCGGTGATGAAAGAAAAATAAAATGAAAATCATGCAGTTATTCATTCAAAAAACAAATTCTCCTGGTAAAAATTAATTTATTTCTAACCACTGATAATCATTTGGATCCTGGTTTTGAAGGGAAAAAATCATAAAATTTATTAAATATTAAAAATAAAAAGCAAATTAATTAAAATTAAGAAAATGAAGTTATAAAATTTTAAATTTATAATAAAATGAGTAGCAATGTTTTCACGTTCATAATCAGTAAATCTATTATAGCGCATTAAATTGTTATTAATTTTAATCGTTTCCTTCATCAATCCACTTGTAGTTATTTAGGAAAATCATTTATGATGCAGATATACAGTAAAATATTCTGTATGCACAAGAGAAGCACCAAATCAAATGTGAGATCAATACTCAATGCATGAACGAATAGAATTGTAAAGAAATCTTAATATATATATATATCACAAAATCATGATGAATGTATTTGTCGAGACCAATCATTTAAAAATTATTTATGTACTAAATCATTTAAAATACTTTAATATAGATTTCCTATTCATTTTTTAAATGAAATAATTTTAATACATTCTGATAATAAAATGTGTATTATTGCATAGTTATAAAAAAATAATTTTCAGTATTTTTGTATCAGTTTATTAAAATGAGCGTATTTAAATTCGTTTTATAGATTCTGTTATTCAATACCTCAAACATTTGAAATTAACAATAACAATGATGAGGCTTACTGAAAAGTGCGATCTAAGAAAGGAAAAATAAAAGTAAAGACAAGGTTTTTAACACTATTTCGACAGTATGTCTGTGCTTTGCAATTTATGTTTAAAAATTAGATACAAATATAAAAATACTTTTTTTATAAATAGAAGTCTTTCATAAAAATGGCTGTACTGTTAATCATCGCGTCAAAGCATACAATAATGTAACCAGTGTGAATGGAATGAAAGTGGAACGTACGTGACATGATGGGGTCCAAGCTATAGGTGAGATATTTCGTTAATTCATAATTTAGTAAGATCAATTAAAAAATAAATTAGTACACATTTATAGATCTCTCCTGTCATTTTGTTACCCCCCCCCGGAGTAGGACGCTAGTAATTTGCATATGTAATTATATTCATGCATTTTACGGGTTGAAAGTTCTGTGGATTTTGAATATTTTTTTCAGAATGTGTACCTTAAGGCGTTCGTTTATCAATTCAACGAACGCCTGGGTGATGAATAAAGTTTTAATAATTAATGAAGTTATTTTTAGTACACTGCGTGACGTATATCAAATGGCAATCAGAACCGTTGATGCCTTTTGAAGAAATCGTAAAGTTTCTCTTTGTAATTATTTGGTTAGTTACTAATAGCAGTTATTCAAACAGTTCAGTATAAATGTTATACAACTCACATCTCAAAGGGAAGTTTGGATAAAAATTGTATTTAAAAAAGAAAAAATTATGCTTGTATGCAATTTTTAAACATAACAGGAATATGACATCTACGGCTACATCGCCTTCAAACAACAGTTCCCGTACTATCACCAAAGTTAAGCAACGTTGAGCCTGGTCAGTACCCAAATGGGCGACCGCTTAGGAAAATGTCTCGATATTGTTAATCGGAGAGCCGAGTTCTAGTTCCAGTTGTGTTTATTATATTCCCTCAGAGAGCAAATACGCCTGGAAAAAGGTATTAATCAATCTCGTCTCATCCCATCTATGGGTTAATTAGTAAGACTTGCATCACTAAACATTTATTGTCTCAAGAAAATTCTAACATGTTAAAATATTTTCTGGCTTTAAATAACCTCCAAAGAGTTGATAAGCCGTAAAAATCGAATTAATCAATGAATTGAAAAAAAGTGTAAAACATTGTTATTCAATGTGTTTTTCTTTTCTTTAATCACGTTCTTCTCTAAGGGCTGCAAAATATTGGAAAAGTGACGTCAATCATTTTGTTTAATAATAATAATAATGATAATGATAATAATAATGATAATGATAATAATATTGATAATAATAATAAGATAATAATGATAATGATAATAATGATAATAATAATATTAATAATAATAATGATAACAATAATAATTAAAATAATAATGATGATAATGATAATAATAATGACAATGATAATAATAATGGTAATAATGATATTGATAATAATATTAATAATAATAATAATAATAATGATAATATTACGAAGAAATAATAAATAAATAAATTAATCGAGCTCGTAATTTGATTTGTAATTGCCATGTTTGGAATCATTTATTCTAGGATTTCCTCCGCATTTAAATGGAAGATAACGGTTTTAAAAGAGACATGAATAAATCAGTCGAAATAATAGGCTAATAAAAAATCCATATCAATAGTATAGGTTATTGTTTGCATGTTTTTGGAAATGGACGTGACCATTTTATGATCACGCTCAAACGACAAGGTCGATTAAGCTAATTTTTTTTGGAAGGCTCGCGAGAAATACTCTTGTGGTTCAGGCTAAGTGAAATTTACTTGCCAGGTCATTTGAGGCCACCGGAGGCCATGAAAGAAGAAAACTTGGCATTTCTCGACAGATGAAGAATTTTTTAGTAAAAATAGAGTGAGATACTGAGTTTGTTGGAAAGTAAAAAAAAAAAAAGCTTTTGACCTTAGAGATCGTCTGAAGGTTTAGGTTAAAATCGATCCCCGAATTAATTAAAAATCATTAGAAATGTAATTGTTGTACTTTATGATCTGTATTTTATTGAGCAAATTAATTGTATCCTTGTGTGTAGATTGTAACGTGATGGTAAACTAGACAGAAAAAGATGATAGGATAGGTTTGCTCTGACTCCAAAGGTTACGGGGGATCATCAAATATAAATTATTGATTGAAAAAAGCTTTTCCCAATCAAAGAAAACAAACATAAATGGCTAATAATTGAACTTAACTGTTTTTCTGTATTGTTTGTAAAAAATAATATGCGGACAAAAACTAAATATTCAAGAGGTAAACTGGATTCATTTCAGATATTTTAAATATCAACTGCCCTAAAATTCATTAAATGCCTGAATATGGGATTTACTGCTGCAAAGAATGATGCATTAGAATAAAAAATGTCAAGTTTTCTACAATAGGTTCTTGGAAAAGTTGAGCTTCACAAGTCATTTGATGCAGATTTCGGACATTCTTGGTCCGTTTAAAATTCAACTGAGAACTTTATCTGTTTGCGACCACGATGTGTTCCTCTTGACATGATTCAAAGTTGCAATCCACCTCACCTCTGAAATTCAAGCCCTTCATAGTTATCCCCTGGAACACATGTCAAGTATTTCGTCCTAGGGAGGAATTCGTTTATTTCCAATAAAACTGCCATTTTGAATCTAAGCAACTTCATTTTCCAGTGAGGCTCATTTTTGCTACGAAGGTACAACGATCAGATGTCAATATCGCCATGAATTTCCCCACGGTTATGTTGGTAACTCTAGGATTAGATCCTCAATGTTTTCCTGTTATCACCGAAAGGGAAATATTGCTGTTGTGTACCAGAAACACAGTCAAATTTTTAAAAAATACATCATTTATTTTATTCTGACATTTCGTTGGTCCTCATCTGGCATCTCGGCTTTCATCACTTTCCTACAGCTTTAACATAGCTTCCCTGTTCATTTTCTATAAATAATCTCAATATAAATATCTCAATGAGCATTCCTCTTTGGTACGTCGAATCCAAGAATTTACACGCAATATTAGATTGACAGTTCGTTCTCCTAATTTTACAGTTGAAACCCTTGAAACTTTCATGGGAAAAATGTAAATATTCTTGATTTATTTATTTTGTGTAGAAAAAATTATATTCAACATTTTCTCATGTTGTTAGACTTTAAGTTATTTTCCCGGGGCAACGCCGAGCAACCATGTTAATTTAATTTTTTTTTATTTTTGATTTAAATAGTTGACCAAATTTGCCCTTTACATAATTATACAATAAATAATTTATCTCGGAGCGGGTAGCAATGAGTGCTAACACGGTCTTGTAGGGGAATAATTATTCTCCAGTCATATCGTTTCATTGGCATGACAAATGTTCTGATTAACTGTATTCTTTAGTTCCATCTGTTCAGACATTTACTGCAAGAACACAACAAGCTGCATCCTTAAATTCGTATCACAATCATTTCGTTTTTCTTCCAAATTTAAAGAGAAAGTTCGACTCAGATAGCACTTTCTCAAGAACTTATACTCCCTGTAAAAGTCTCCCGCTTAAATACTACAATAATACCCACTTCAAATTAAGAGCCAGTCGTTAAGTATCCTCCTCACTGTTCTCTTCCAACCACCTTTCCTAACACTTTTATCACACCTCATTCATCATAACTCTTTTAACAGTAACCATCTCTCGAGCCTTAGTTGAACATTAGTATAAAAATAAATTAGTAGTTATTAAATTCTGCACAGTAGTTATGAGAGAATTGTTTTCCAATGCATTTAACCATACACTCTTTTCTTGTCAATTATCGTGGCATACCAGTGACAAGTTTATTATCTATTATGATTCCATGCAATGTGATAAAAAGGTTTTGGTCGTAAGTGAACATAAGATGTCGCAACAGAATTTTAATCTACCTTTGGCCATACTTTGTCTATAACCGTCAAGCGGCCACGAATATGCGATTAACTAATGCACATTCATAAAATATATTCTTTTATTCTCTTTATAAAAAAAAACATATTTATGTGGTGATGCCAATTTGTTTGATTAGATGTTATCTTAATGACGCCTCCATTGTTACAAAAAGCTTCCTAGGAGTCGTTTGCGTGCATACAATATGAACCTTTATCCTCTTTTTCTCGTTTTCTTGTTATTGTAGACAAAATGCCGTCCCAAGATGGCGGCTTAGTTAAGAAAAAAAATTCTTTTGGTAAGTCAAGTACGTATTTCATTTAACAAACGATAAAGAGAATTGGTTATTTTTAATATTAATTTTCCGAATTCATAGAGAGCAATTTTCTTCAAATCAGTGAAATAAGGCTCTTTTAATTTACGTGCGGAAAAAATAAGAGTCCACAAAAGTCGATATTTTGGTCGGATTCTTTTAAAACTATTCATCACTCTAATTTGATCTGAATTCATATAATGGAGATGTATCCGAGATGACCGACACTCATTCAAAGATTGTCCCTAAAGATTACTTTCACGATAGAATATGGATCATAATCTGTCGTCTTTGAGACGCTGAATAAACTTCTGATCAAAGTAATAATATATAAATATATACACGGGTACATTCATATGTTCATAGACTAATGATGAAAATGTATTCAGACAACAAATATTTGTTTCTTTCAACACAGTCTCCTTTATTAATTATTTAATTCAGTAGTCAATAAAAATCAAATCCGGGCTACTAACTATGAGTCAGGCTTCAAATTTACTGATCAGTCTTCATATATATATATATATATATATATATATATATAGATAGATAGATAGATAGATAGATAGATAGATAGATATACAGCGTTGTCCATAGAGTTCGTATGAACTTCAAAAATTTATAACTTTATTTGTATTTGCGATAGAAATAATTTGTAAAAAGGATTAGAAAGAAAGGAATCTACATTTTTAAATGTTTTATTGAAATTTTATTTCAGTTTCCACATGTCCTCCATCATTAGCAATACAAAGGGTAATACGATTTTGCAGTTCACGGAAAACATTTGCCAACTGATTTACAGTAAGGCCTGAAATCACATTAGTTATTTTAGCTATACTTAAAAATAGGTACATTAACTTTATAACATTTTTGCAGATTATTGCTATGGAAAATACAAATAAAGTTATAAATTTTTTAAGGTGCACACGAACTTTATGGACACCCAGTATTTGTTTCTTTTAAAAGAGTCTCCTGCTTTACCAATTATTTAATTCAATGGTTAATAAAAATCAAATTTGGGCTACTAACTATGGGTCAGGCTACAAACTTAATAATCACTCTTCGTATATATATATATATATATATATATACCGAAAGGCAGTCAATGTGTGCTTCTTATAATATAGATTGGATAAATCTGTTATTGAAATTTGAAGAATAAAAATCGAACAACATGAAACCAAAATTGTCAATAAAATTTATATTTATTATATATTTACCTGTTGTTGTGTATTGAAGCGGGAAGGGATATATATATATATATCTATATTTCTGAGATGAGGTATGATGGTTCATATATTGTGATCATGGTTGATATATTCAAAAGTAATTGTCATCTTTGATAATGGCTTATGTAAGCCGGAAGCTTAGATTGGATTTAAACATGTATCAATATGGTGATTTCCTTTCGTCCTTCAATGATAATGTTATTAAGCTTATCAGACCATACGAAAGGAACTTACTTAAAATAAATAGAGAAAACTTGTCTATATTATTAATGAAACATGCATCAATATATATATATATATATATATATATATATATATATATATATATATTGTTGGCATATAACTTTTATAGTAATAAGAAATAGCGAGGGATTAAAAATGCATTAGGTGGGAAAACAAACTTAACAGATGTACACTTGGGTTAATGGCAGAGCAAATATGTTATGAAGGCAGTTTTGCAGATTAAAAAGACAATACTGATTTCTTTTGGAAGGCACTTTTTCTTTACAAAGACCTTCGATCTATAGGCTGGCAATCATTAATTCCACTGTTTAAAAATCGGAAGTGTCTACTCAAATACGTGTAAATATAACGTTTAATGTAATAATGACTAGAAGAACCGATAATATAATTTATTTTCAAATTATGTTTTTCTTGAAGATATCATCGATTTAAATCGTCATCCAAACTGTCTGTTGTAACCTAGAGAAGGTTATTGAATAGAATAATCACACAAAAGTTTGGTAATGAACGATAATACTTAGAACAAGAATAACACATATAAGATTCGCCAGCGATGCGTAGAAGTAGTAGTCAACTGCTAGAAATGAGTCAAGTGAATTCCACAATGAATCTCCAACTGCGGGATATCTGTCAACCTACCCACGCGGTCAGATGTGGCACAAGGCCGAATTTAATGGGCCAAAAATTCCCCGTAGACCCCTTATAAAACGAGGTCGCGTAGCTGTTTTCCAGAGACGTGATTCTCCCTTTCGACATAGCATCGTCAGGGGATCCTCTCTGACTCTTAGCAGAGAGTTTAACCAGCACAGCTGAAGACGAATCTCCAAATGCAGGATATCTACCAACCTCCCCACGCGGCCAGATGTGGCACAAGGCCGAATTTAATGTGGGGTATCCGAGCCCGGAGGTTCGACCAACACTTCCTCGTAGACCCCGTATAAAACGGTGCCAAGTAGCTGTTTGCCGAGACGAGACTCTGACCTTCGTCATAGCCTCGTCCTTGAGGCAAATAGTTTGACCAGCACAGCTGGAGACGAATCTCTAACTGCAGACCAACATAGAGAATTTACTACTGTATTTATGTAAATGGTGACATACCCATTATTGTTGTATGCGACAACAACAATTATAATCAATTCTTTCAGAGGAATTTACCTTTTTTGACATTAAAGAACCTACCTATTTCATCAACCACAGTGGGGCTCATACTGCACAAGCCTGTACCGCAGTTGTGTATTCCATAACCCTTTCCTGAGCTGTATATGTAGTTTGGTTTGGTTTGTTTAATAGCTTATCAACTCCTTATGAGTCATTTAATGCCAAATTTTTATTTTCTGATGCGCTTTGGTAATTTGCTTCCAAAAAACATATTGCTGGTATTTTTTTTCTAATAATATTTTTTTACATTTGTAATGTATGCAATTTTTTAAAGGTATTTTTAAATTTTCATATTTTGACCCCAGTTTGGGGGTCAACTCTTTGCCGATAGCTGGAGCCCTAATAGGTTGTACCACTTTGGGTCATTGTGGAACTGGGAACAACAGCTGTTAAGAGGTGGTTCCACGCTCCTTGGAACTTCCTAATCAAATGCCTTGCTACCGGCTGTAGTTTATCATCATACCCAGGACGAGTATTGTATGTGCTTAGATAGAGTTACATACGGCCTTGAAGTCATGGTTATCCCACTTGTAGACAGGTTGTGAACCATGACTAGATGGCCTTGTTTGATGTGCGATTCAATCCTTAGGTGGGGAGAGAAAAGATCCCAGATTATTTGTTCGAAAGTGAATGTAATGAACTCAATCGGAATTCGAACTCGGGTCAACGAATTCTCGTTCCGAGCCACTAACTTCAGAAAAAATACAAATTAAAATTCTATTGTATTACTCTTCTCTTTCTTTCATTTGTTCTTTCTATCTATGATCAAAAACGTCCGCTTTACTAATGGCTGACTTCTGCATCGGATGAGAGATTTTGGCTGTTCCAAACCTTTTATCCACCAGTAGTTTCCTGCTACCAAATCAGATGTGTGTTAAATTTGTACATTCCAGGCTTCTTGCCGTTTTGTTGTCTGCACTGTACCTTATTTTGCGGGCGTTTTCTTTGACTGCTTGCAATGATTAATGAGTTAATTTCGTACGTCTACGAATTTCAATTTCTGCAAAAACTTCTAACTCGAAAAGTCTTCTCACTGATCCTTTGTACATAAATCGGCCGTGCCTCTCATGAATAACGAATTATTCAATGTGGTCATTTGGAATTAATTATATTTAAATAGTATTTTATACTTTAAATTGATTGATTCGTTTTCTACGGATTATCAAACGTTTCCAGATTAATTAAAGCCAGAAAATACTTTTTAGATTTTTATGTTTTTTTGGGTGTGGGAAGATGATAATGGTTTAATGAGACAATTCTTAATAATTAAGCCATAGTTCTGAGAGAAAGTATATATATATATATATATATATATATATATATATATATATATATATATATATATATATATATATATATATATATATATATATATATATATATATACCTTTCCCAAGGGTATATGCGCGTAAGTAAATATAACGAACACAATTGGGATTGGAATTCAGCTCCCGGATTAAGAATTCTGAGACATTTTTCATTATATCACAAGCACATATAAGCTTACAGCACCTGGTATTCCAAAGCGGTCACCCATCCCTAACCGGTATTGAACTCTTTTGGATCCTGTGACTAAGAGTGTGAGTTCAATACCCGGTTAAGACGGTAGAAAACTTTCAGAGGGGAATTAACAGGACTTTACTGATAACTGACATCCATTAAACATGGAACGTCGAACTAGAACAGTCTACCCCAGTGAGCGAAATAAAGGGTTAGATTCGACATTCCAACCACCTGAAGAAGGCTGGAGCGTACAACGACCGAAATGTTGTAATAATTATGGCGACAAAGATGAGGACAATAGTCCGAATAATGTAAATAGTGTACATAATACCTCATCTCAGAAATATAGACAGATACTGAAAGGCCGAAACGCTGTAATAAATATGGCGACAAAGATGAGGACAATAGTCCGAATAATGTAAATAGTGTACATAATCTTAGAAATATAGACAGATACTGTAGAATCGGGGTCTATTCAGATGTACTGCAGCTAAACATATCAAAGATCTGTGGATGACTATGGAGGTGTTATAACTCTAAATCGCTCTAGATTAAAAAAACAAACCCTTTTAGAATCGATGACAGTTCGTGTTATTAGGTACTTTTGCTATAAATATTTTCACATCACTCTATATAATCCCGAAAAGATATTAATGCTTAACTGAATGAGGAAAAAACTCTTATTTTACGCGTTTCATCCCTCGAAAGAATTCTTCTGAATTTTTTTTAAAGAAAATTAGCCCCTAATACCATTATTAATCAGGCCAGAAGCCTAACAGGAATTACTTCTGTCATTTTATTATTCACGTGCTAAGTAAATATTTTACAAATTCGCATTAAATGTCTTTGTTTACAAAAGAACAAAAGAGATGGCATTGTTGGGCTTTTCGCACGCCAGGCTCATCAATTTGTTGGGGATGCGCAGAATGAACTAAGATTTTTTGCTTTGGTGTTAGAATATAACAGAAGGAATTTTTGTCAGGCTGCATCCACAATAAATAATACTTAATATAAAACAAGGCAAAACATGTATGCAATTAAAGCAAACAAATGCATTTATATACAATACAAATATTATATACAAAATATTATTACAAGATATTATTGTGTTGTTATGTTTATTAGTGGATGAAGATTTTGTTTGTTTTTTGGTGTCTTGGTGTATTTGTATTACAGTCTATAAGAATTCGTAATTAGTGTTTAGACACCGTTATTATGTTCGTGTTGTTCTTTTTGTATTGTTTAGAATTGAGTCATTCAGAAGTAGTTTACCCTTAAATGTAAGTATGAAATATGTTCAATAATAGTATTTACTTAAATTGTAGTGAGCGTTAATAATTCACTTTGGATAAGTAAAGTCTTGCGAGTTGAAGTTCTTTGTATTCACAGAGTAATCTTCGAGTCGAGTTTGTGGGTGAGTCAGTTCTGGGTTTTTTTTTTCGCGCCGGAAAATTATAATTGCAAGTTACGTGGATTCGATTAGCGCTTCTCTGTGTTCGCTGGACTGACTGATTTACCAGAAAAACATCAGTGTATTTTCAAACGTAAAGCAAATGTAATAACTGTTACTAAAAATAACTAATATTAATTTTTTTTAATAAAATTCAATCACTTTAAAACCAGCAATATTAGTTTTTATTTCATGAAGAATTTGCTGTGTCGTCTGACATTTCACATTCAAACAAATTTCTCAAGCAGAGCCGAAAAAATGCCCGAAATTTTCTTAATAAATCAAAATAATCTTCCTAATTCGATTATTTTTAAAATGTTGATTTATTTCTTTTCGAAGGCTTATCAACCATTTGCGGGCTATTTATAGCATGAAAATACTTGTAGAATTTAAGAATCTATTTAGGAGGAGATGATAGTGATACAAGCCTTTGTAATTAACCCACAGCTGGTGGGAAATAGATGGATTCATACATTTCCCAAGTATATTTATATATAACGAAGTCAACAGGAATTGGAACACCGATTAACAATCTCGAACCATCTCTTAAACCACCAGCACATCCAGCCTTATAGCAGCAGGTATTCCAAAGAGGTCATCCATCGAGGTATTGACCAGGCTCCATGTTGCTTATCCTCAATAGTATTAAGTGAATCACTGTTTTAATGTGATGTGACCATAAGCCTTTAAAACTGTACTGAATTATTGAAAGAATTGAAGAATTAGTAAGTTATTGAATCATTATTATTATCATTATTATTATTATCATTATTATTTCATTTCGTTTCATTTCTGGTGTGTAGACATTTCTTACCTAAGGTTAGAAATGGCATTTTTCACTGACCAATTAAAAACACACACATACACACATAGACACACGTATTTTACATAGATAAAGCCCTTCGTAAGGTGTGGGCTGTACTGGTGAGAATATTTTTTTTTTGTATTCAAGGCATGGGTTTCCAGCAATAGCTTCTGTTAGTCTATTATCGTCTTTTCCAAACAATCTGAGCACTCCAACTACAACGGGGATTGTTGATGCTCCCATTATTATTGTTGTTGTTGTTGTTATAAACACTTATTATCTTACGTTAAAAACGTGACATACTTATTTAAATATAGCAAATTCTGATTTTATTTTGATTGTATTTAGCTTAAAAAAACTAAATAAAATAAATAACTTTTTGTACAAAAGAAAATTATTTCAGCAAGTGAAACGAAATCATTCAGTTAATTTTTATTATTATAATTAATAAAAAAAACATCACTTTTTTTATTAAATTGCGTAAATATAGTCAGATACTGAATTTATTTTTTATTATTAATAAAAAGCCGAAGAGAATTTCTACCTCATTTTTTTTTGTGTGTCCGTAGGGCATGTGCTTTGCGGGTAATAGAAATTTGTATAACATATCTTCTATATTAATGTTCTACCTTACCTTTACCTTCTATTAGCGACACCACATGATAGGATATTTCATTCATGAAGTAATGCATCCACTTTCTTTGTTATGTTTTTTTTTTTTTTGCAATAACTGATAGATTTTTGTATGTCGGTCTTGTTCTTTCAGTCGGTTTCATGTAGAAAAAGCTTAGCAACTTTTATCAACATTTTGAATTTTGTTTGCAATGAATCCCTATTCACTAATACCAATGGACTAGATTTCATTTCTACTTTCGCAAATTTATTTTTCTTTCAGGGTAAATAAACATTACTGTATTTGATTTGAATATGATTCGAGTATATATATATATATATATATATATATATATATATATATAATTTCTGATATGTAAACATATAATTACTATATATACTAACTATAATATATAAAAACATAAAATATGATGCGAGATAAAAATAAAGTATATATACATATATATATGTATGTGTGTACCATACATACTCCCACTCACTGATATATATATATATATAATTTCTGATATCTTAAGAATATACTTATTATATATATTAAATGTAATATATATAAACATAAAATATAATGCGACATAGAAATAAAATATATATATATATATATATATATATATATATATATATATATATATATATATATATATGTATGTGTGTGTGTGTGTGTGTGTTTAAATTCTTTTAATAAATGTACATTTAAATTCACTTTTTAATAAATGTAACATTGGAAGAGTTGGTACAGAAAACTTTTTTTTTTTCAACAATTGTCTTTTTAGAATATTTTATATAAATTCAAGGGGACGATACGATATATATATATATATATAAAGGTACAGCAACACACAAAATATAAAACTTTTATTTTATATTTTTAATCATATTGTTTCTTTTCGAGAGATATTTTATATATATATAAATTTGGAAATGGCATGCTGTACTACTTGGCAACGCGCCAATATGAACATTTCAGAGTGTTTGGGTGTCTGAGGTCGGTGGAAAGAATTTGGAAAGAGTTGGATGAGTCTAATGGTGATTACGATGGTGTTTGGAGTGATCGCTTCCAACAGGGCCTCAGTCTCAACACTGAGAAATACATCAAGTACCTGAGGATCTAGTGCTGCCCTGTGTCAAGAGGGTGACTCCTGGAAGGCCCTATATCTGGCAACAGGACTATGCACTATGCCACACAAGGAAGAGAACCAAGTTATGGCTGCCAGACAATTTCTACGATCCCATCATTCCTTAAATCTGGCTAAGGAATGATGGGATCGTAGAAATTGTCTCCCCATACTGCACCCCCTTTGATTATTGTGTGTGGAGCGCAGTTGAGCGAGAGACCAACAAAACTTGCAACACTGAAGATGAACTAAAGCCAAGGATTATGGCTGTATTCACCAACTAAAATAAAGAGACTGTCCAGAAAAATTGCGTGAGATTCCCAAGTCGTCTGGAGAACATGGTTGAAGCTGATGGCGATTTTATTGAAGAAATTCGTATTTCATGTCATTTTTGTGTAATGTTCTTAAATATATCTTTTAAAATGATATATCAGTGTTATTTTCATTTTTGTGTCATTCAGACCACAATTTATCCATCGCACTCTCTCTGTTTCTCTTTTTCTGTCTCAGTCTCTCTCTCTCCCCCTGTCTGTCTGTCTGTCTGTCTCTCTCTCTCTCTCTCTCTCTCTCTCTCTCTCTATATATATATATATATATATATATATATATATATATATATATATATATATATGCGTGTGGGGAGATGCTAACATATTGGAACATTGAAAAAGTTCGTTTCGGATTTTAAGTAATTTAATTTTCTAACTGGGCATGAACCTTGCAATGTTCTTATATATGTCTTATAAATCCAAAAGATTACAATAGGTTTTGCCAATAATTATTATTCCCATTTTAATTTCAGATGCTATTTTCGTTCAACTTCCAGCTGTTTCTTCCCTCATACAAGAAGCATTTTATTTTGGAACTTGCTGCTACATATATTTACAAAATTAGCAGTCGGAGTAATATCCTCATCATTATTGTTACCAGAAGGTATGAGGCGTTATTTTTAAGCACTCTGTCAATTTGAGTAACTTCCACTGAAGACTTTATGTAATCTACGAGGGTACATTGTCCTCGTTCAGGTACTCATATCCAACATCTCCCTATGGATGCACATATTGAATAGATTTTAGCTTCTCTTACAAAAATTACTTTATACTTGAAAGTCATTTTAATAGGTGTTCAACTCAACTGAAAAAAAGTTATTGTTAGTGGCTTACCGTAGTCTGATGTAAAGGCTTCCAGAATCTTTAACTGTTTTCTGCAATTGGAATTGTTGATAACTTTTGTAATGTTGACGGGAATCTGACGAAAACTACAAGTGGAACCGTGGACTTGTTATAACTTTGCATATGGAACTTTTCAAAGAGAAATGAAAGTCAACCTTCTTGACAGATATAGTGTTGTATAAACAATATATGTATTTTTCTAGACGGAGAAACAGTCTCCCAAAAGGGACATGAGAATTGGTATAATATTGATTAGTCTTTTTAAATAGGCATTTATAGAGAAGTGTTGTTAGTAACCACAGGTTTAGCGTGTTTAATTTGAATAATAGGCCTTTTTTAAATCTGTGTAATTTATATATTTAAGGACAATGTTTTTTTTATTTATTTTTTTACTTTTTATGCAATTGCAGTAAATGTGGTTGCAATAAAATAAGTTACGGCAGAAATAGTGTTTATTAGTAACGTTATAATGTTAGTTATGTTAGTAATGTTAATTAACTGTCAGATAATTTTAATTGTTCACTGACGATGTGCTGAGCAAAGCTTTTATTACTAAGTGTAAGTTCAATATGAAATACACCTTTGCAGATTATTGTAGACGAAGAGATTTTTACGGTTAATAGGGGTTTTATGGCTGCTGTCTTGCAATGGTAAGGACATTTGCGCTGATAGATAAAGAGATGGCAGTTAATAATGATGTGATTTTTGGTTTTGCTGAGGTAATAAAATATTGCGAATTATCATCAATAAGGACATCGAAAAAAGGGACTTTTATTAAAGCCGAGTACATTCGTAAAAACTAAGTACAGATTTTGTTTCAGATTTTTGTTTTCGTTTCTTTTCATTCGCTCAAGATCATTTTTAGTTGGAATATATCGTTGATATATCGGAAATATATAAAAAGATTGTCTTTTTTGCTAAAAACTATATTTTCGAGGTGTGCCAGATAAAGATTTCATAAAGAAGGGATCAATCGAGCTTCCATAGTTACAATGTGCATATCATTTCTAAATTATCAAAGAAGATTTGGGTGATACAAGCTGGTAGGAATTTGTGTAGGGCGCGAGGATTAATTTTAAGAGACGGGAAAGAAGATGTATTTTTTAAATATTATTATCAATGATATAATTATCAGAAAAATAGCAAATACATTTTCCACTTCAAATGAAGCTTGGGTTTGATTATTTCATATTTTATAATCGTTTTACTCCAATCAAGGCGATAATGTCACTAAGACGAAAGTGAAAAGTGAAAGTAAAAGAGAATGAGAAGATTGAGAATGAAGAGAATATTTAGGAAAGAACAAAAGGAGACAGAAGATGGCTTTGAAGATTGTAATTATCAGGGAAGCAAGAAATTGGAAGTAAGTTCTACAGGTGAGAAAAGAAAAGAAACTTTTGGAGTAGAAACGGCGGTTTCAACAGTAAAACGGTGAGACCTAACTGCCAATCTAGTAGCACGTTTAGTTTCATGTAGTCGGGGTATCATGATAAAAAAATCTCATCAGAGCACTTACAGTGAAAAGTTATAGGGAAGTCACGTTGGTGAAAAAGTGACTGAAGTCGACATGCCAGGTCAGGATCAATTACATCTTGGAATCCTTTCAAGAACCTCGAGACCAGACCAGATAAAGCAACTGTCTTCAATGCACTAGATGGATTCTAAGGAAAACATTATCTGGCACGTCACATTGAATCAATTTTCTTTGCAAATGTACACACTGACTGAATTTATCTTTGAAATAAATTGATACAATGTTGTTGCTAACTAGTAAATATGAGTGGACACTTGTGATATAAAATGATGAATCAGTAAACTGGATTTATGAAATCTCGGAGTGCCAGGTTTGATAATGGCTCGTTATATTTAGGATGTTTTAGCTATTGTTCGTCAAATTTTAGTAAAAAAAATCATTCAAGATTAAAATAATTTAAATATTCATTTTATGACGCATATAAGAGTGTTCTAATTTACATTCACTCAATAGAATATTTTAATACATATATAAATAATATTCTTGTTATATTTACCCATTTACAGCACTGTTCCATGCTCAGTGATTTTTCAAAATGGGTGACTGTTTATTATTAGATTTCCTGCGATATATTTTTTTTTTTTTTTTTTGGCAGAGAAGCTTATATATAGTAGAAATTAACAAGAAGGAAGATACCAAATTTGGAGATGATTTTTTGTTATATAACGTAGATATTTATACACTAATGGGTATGTCCCAATTTTGATAAATACGTTGGACACTATTGTAAGTGGGGGTAATATGCTGTCTAAGTAATCCACCACTAGCAGTGGTTTACCTACTTGAACCGCTGGCGAGTATTGTATTTTGTTGATGTTATAAAGATTACCATTTCATTTCCAACCTCCATTTTAGTTATTGCTCATTCAGGTTACATTTATACTACGAAGTAACCAAAAAAGTTCTGTCCGTTTTTAAAGGAAAAAAAGAAAACGCTTCACAGTATGTGTAACTTATATTTAGTCTTCGAAGTAATCGCCATCGGCATCCAGCACCTTCTGCCAACGTGTCTCCAGCTGTTCAATGCCCTTGCGGTACAACTCGGAGGGGGGGTGACGCAAAGAAGTCCGTGAGGGCTTTGCGCCAGTCTGCTTCATTGATGAAGGATTTCCCACGAAGATGATTATCCAGGGAGTGGAAGAGGTGGTAATCGGATGGCGCAAGGTCAGGTGAATAAGGTGGATGCCACAAAGTCTCCCACCCAAGTTGCTGTATGGTATCCCTGACCACTCGCATGACATGCGGCCTGGCATTGTCATAGAGGAAAAGCACACCTTTGCGATTCACCAGAGCTGGCCCCTTCTGGCGCAATGCCTGTTGCACACGTTTCAATTGCTGCGAGTATAGGTCTCCAGTGTCCGTTTGGCCCGTTGGTAGCAGTTCATAATGAACCACTTGACGATCTGTCCACCAGACAAAAAGCATTATCTTGCATGAATGCATAGGCCGTCTTGCGGTGTGAGGGACAGCATCCTGAGGAGGCAACCAATGTCTGGAACGCTTGTACAGAACCCACTTTTCATCACTGGTAAGCACTCGATTGAATTAGGATGCGGTACGGTGGCGAGAAAGCAGCGATACGCAGGATGCCACTCGTTGTCCCTTGTGGACCTCCAACAGCATTCGCGGAACCCACTTGCTCAGTTTGTATGTCTTACCTAGTCAGTGCAGGTGAAGTCTGTTTCATCGAAAACGTTGAACTGTCTTGCAAGTTCATCACACGTTAGACTACTGTCCTCTTCAATGGCCGCCTTCAGGACTCCGTCATTCAAGACCTGTGGTCGTCCACTGCGAGGCTCATCATGGAGAGACAAATCTCTCGACTTGAATTTTAGAAACCAACGCCTTGCAGTACGTTCATCCACAGCACTATCCCCTAACGCTTGACATATGCGGCGACTTGATGCAGCTGCTGATAAGTTCACTTTGAAGTCGTAAAGCAAAAAGCCCCGAACAAGATCTCTAGACACTTCCATCCTTCTCACAGCTTTCCGGCTTATAACTGATGGGCGGGCACGGTGCGCGTGTTTTTTATAACGTCTGGTGTTCCTACTTCCGGCTGTCCGAATTTGAAAACAATTTGCATTTGGTAATACAACTTCATTCAATGACTAATCAAAAAACGGACAGAACATTTGGTCAATTAGGACCGGATTTATATTTTCAACCATTCTCTCAAAATATATATGTGAATTAATATGAAGCAGAAATCACCATTAGGGCAGTAGTATAAAATAAAGAAAAAAAACGGAAAGAGTTCAAATTTTTAAGAATATTTTGAATTGTTGGAATTCATTAGATACCTAAAAAGACCAAAGGTGTTCTGAAACACACTATTAATAAACATTCTATCCATTTTGAAAAATCGTTGACCGTGTTGTAAATTGGTAAATAAAACAAAACTGACATATATATGATAGACTCTCCCGTCGATTTCGAGGTATGAGGATTTCAAACTCAATCAGTTTTCATGTTTGTATCATTTCAGTCCCGTTACTGACCAGAAGTCCACATAGCAAAATCATGACAAGTCTATTGACATTTTTGCCGTTGTCTTTCGTCTTTAACCGGTCAAACTTATTTCAAAGTTAAATGAGTAAAAAGTTCTTATATATATATATATATATATATATATATATATATAAATATATGTTGAAGAAATATTTGTACTATATTTACAGCATAAAGTGCTCAATATCAAATGTAGGTACCTCCAGAAATTGCTACAAAACATATAGCATGAAAAAAAAACGATGTAATAAATTTTATCGGCTTAAATATATATATCATTCTTAAGAAGAAACACCAAATATTTTTGATTATTTTAAAAATTTTTACTCATTCTTATCAGGTCCGAAAATTTTATTTAAAAAGTCATCAAAATTAGTAGCTAAATTTTTTCTAATTTTGTAAACAAATTAAAAATCCTCGTTTATTTTGAAAGAAAATCAATTTATTTTCAAAAATAAAATTGCAAATTTAAAGATTAGTTAAAATATTTTGAAAAGAAGCTTTTTATACTTTTTTCGAATAAAAAAATTGTTCGAAATAAAAAATCTCGTTGATACCTGTCATCACATATCGACAGCTCACGTGTGTACAGATGGTGTTTACGTGACGTAAATGTGCTTATGTACTACCCCCGTAATTGTAGATAATAAAAACAAAAAAAAATTAGCATTCAATTTCCATTTTTTATTTTATTATTACTGGAATAAAACATCTTTGTTGATACTATCTATTGTTACGAGGATGCATTTCTATAATGGGATTCCTTTGAGTTCTACTTGTTATTACAAAAAAGTTTTTCGTAGTTGTAAAATGAAAATAGAATGTTTTTCTAGATCATTCTAGTATATTCAGAAAATCTAGAAATATGTTTGCCCCATTTTGGAAAAATCAATGCTGTCAGTCTTTTGATTCAAGGACTATTATATCAGCCGAAAGAATCTCTATAAAAAGTTGCCGACCAACCAAAACCCAAAAGAGAATTTCATGGAACAAAGTTGGTAAATAGAATTTTGACTAATTTTCATTGACCAAACTAAAATTAATATTTATTTACATATTTTGCAACAGCCCTAAAGAGGATTCACTCCCTTTCCTTCTCCCTAACACAACTCTGTGTTTTCTATTTGTTTATCCTGTATATGTTTTGTTCTGTTTAGTAAATTAAATATTTGTTTGTGATTTAGCTCTGTGTTTGTCATTTTTTTCTTTGTTACAATTATCAACACAACTAGAGATAATAAATACTATAAATAATGACTTATTTACTTTTTAATGACAACCCATTTTAAATCAAAACATAATTACATTTTTTTCATTAGTGGGTGTCATCGGAAATTATCAATTTTCAAATCCCTGACAATGACGAGCTAAGAATGAGAAGTACAAAGGTTATGGTGCTGTTATTTATTTTTATAATTTTTTAAAAATAATGAAAAAGTGTTAAAATTTCGATTTAAAATTAAAGAAATGAGAAATATATTAAAAATTCAATTTTCATTGAAAAAATTTTTTTTGCTTTCAGAAAATATTGTCCATATTCATACGAACAAATAAAAACAAATAAAAGCGTTTGAGATTAAATAGTATATTTGTTTTTATTGAGTTTTGTATGTTACAATTCAGCTGATTTTTCAGGTACTGAGTTTCTTAAAAAACAAAACAAAATATGATTTACATTCTTCAAAAGCCTTGTGCTTTAAATATTGTAATCACTAAAAACCGATGGTATGGAATTTTTGAGTTTTTCATAAAATTAGATATGGGTGTTAATAAAAAAAAAAAAATATTTCTGCCATGACTTTAATAAAAAAACATATTCATAATAATTTTCGATCATTTGTGAATATTTTCTGAAAGTTTCATTAACATCTGACAATTATTTTTATTTTTACAAAATTTTCCAAATTAATATAATATAAAATTTATCTATGTTATTTACCTCCCTTTATTTGCGAAAAAAGATAAACAAGGTTTTTTAAATCAAAATTTAGAATATTCTAAAAATATGAAAAATTTTTAATTAAAAAAAAATTTGGTCTATCCTCTTATAAAAAAACATAAGCATTTTGACGATAAAATTTTGTTTTCGTCAATTTTGGCGTCTTTTTCATCAGACTATACTCTATTTTTATTTCATTGAGATACCTAAGCTTATGTAAATATAAATATAAAAGTGAACATGAAGTCAACACAATATATATATATATATATATATATATATATATATATATATATATATATATATATATGTGTGTGTGTGTATACACCTATGTCTGTCTTTCAGAAGTATATATGTGTTTAAAATAGAAATTATATTTTATTTAATATAAAATGTATTATATTTAATTAAAAGTCTTAATAAAATTAATTATTCTGAAGAAGTTCAAAAATATTGTTTACGGTCTTAATTAACTTGTTTTGTCTTGATGACCAATGATTTTCTTTTTTTTTTTTTTTGGAGGTTGTACAAAGAAATGTGAAAAGATACTTTTTCTAAATTTCCCCGTATACTTAGAGATTTTGATCATCAGAAACCGTATATAAATAAATATGATATTTCGTAATATTTAAATTCTCTCATGTTTTTTTCATTAAAAACGTTCCTCATTTTAAGAAAGAATTAGCAATTGTCCCTTAGCTTCCCAAAGCGAACTGACAACTAGCGATTGATGACTCGTCATTCAAGCAAATCCCTCACACTGAACACCCTTCCTTCCCCCTCCATCGCGGCCTGGATACCTTAGGTTGGGAACAAAATAACCAGCGGGAGCAATTAAGTCATGTTCAAACCTGACGGTGGATGTGTTCCGCTAAGCTTTTTCTATGCAAGTGTCATTATGTTAAGTGGGTTTTTGTTATTCCCTAACCGTATTTGAGTCTTATTTCTGCGATATTAACACCGCCTCTCTGGGCGTATTTCTATGAAGAAAGCATCGTCGAAGGAGGAAGGATTAATAATATCTATGACAACCACGTGTCCATGCTACACTTAAAAATCTTATTATGCACATCATCCCTAGGAAATGCTCGATAAATATTCTCACCAGCTAAAATTTTAAAATCGCATGAGAATTAACGAAGTCTAAAATATATTTTTTTACCCTCATTTTACTGCCGTGAACAAATCGAACTTAACAAATGCAACTATAAAAATAGCAATTAGGTTTTAATAGAACAATTTGCCAACAGTAAAATGAATTAGATATAAGAATTTGGCTACTTTGATTTAATTTCTCTTTTCTTATTATGTCAAAACCTTCTTGCTGACTGCGATGCTCACACTAGTACCAGGATTCAGTTAATTGCTGGATTTTTTCTATTCACAAAAAATAATTGTATCCAGAAACTAATCTAGAAATTAATTGGTTAAAAACGTATATCGTCCGATATTTTGAATAGGAGTTCCATTGTTTCCGGTTTAGGATTTGGTTTCCGGTTCCTTCTAAAGTCATTTTTATTCTCTTTCACTCTCAGTATTATCCTCTTACATATTAGGGCCATTCATGATTTGCTTGGAGTGAACTAATTAAGAAAAATATAATTCTTATTTATAAATTCCGTGAATATTATACGCGGTATCGAGCTAGTGGCGAAAAATTTGCAGCAATGACCTGTCAAATCATGCTGCTGACTACCTGACGGATTATCCGTCACTCAACGACACAAGCAAATCTCACACACTGAAAATCCTTCCATAACCAGCTCAGATTACAGAAACACTAACAATGACAGACCTTACACAAAGCCAACAATATGGCTTACCCAATAAGAATCGAACTCACAGTAATACTAATTGACCCATGGTGTATTTTTATAATTTCCCTTAGATTATTTCTGCATAAGTACCCCACTGGTTACCATGTATCGAAGTCACTACGGTAATAATTGTTTCTTGGATTAATTTCATAAATCTTGAGCCAAGGCTAATTTTCCTTGTTTGCATTCTCTGACACAAGACTAAATCTATCGAGGTTTCAGTCAGTCTTTTAACAGATATGAAACAGTAGTCTGTGAGAAAAAATTAAAGACACGGAAACTCTCCCTATAGGTAATTATTAAGTGAAGTTGCAAATTTGGAGGTCCAGTGCTGACTGGAGACAGTCCAGTAGTAAAGACCGGCGCGAAGAAATATTTATCTATTTCTTCATAAATATAAATTTAACAGATTCGTGAGGCCGCAATATAGAACGATGAAAGTAATTCAAAATGGAAAAGGTTAGAGAATCATTCGTAATTGAAATGGCCATGATAAATTCATTGAATTCACGATGGTATTCATAGTGGTACTTATTGATGGTATTCTTGATGGCATTCATTGATGTTCATGATCGTATTCATTGATGGTAATTACTGATGATATTCATTGATGGAATTTATTGATGGTATTCATGATGGTATTTATTGATGGTATCCACAATGGAATTCATTGATGGTATTTATGATGGAATTCATTGATGGTATTCATGATGGTATTCATTGATGGTATTCATTGATGGTATTCATGATGGAATTCATTGATGGTATTCATGACGGTATTTATTGGCGCTATTTATTGACGGTATTCATGATGGTATTCATTGATGATATTTATTGATGATATTTATCATGCTATTCATTGATGGTGTTCAGGATCGTTTTCATTGATCGTATTCGTGATGGCATTCATGATGGTATTCACTGACCAAAACTATTACTATCGGTTAAAATACTTTTTATTAAATCAGTTTTGCAGAAGGTCGAATTTCTCAAGTCCACTAAATGTTACAGTTCTTTGTACTACTGATGGGAGTTTCTTTACAAGTCTTTTGTTTTTGGTTATATCATCGCTTTCTCTTCTAGTTACAAGTGCTGATCATTTTGTTTTGATGTTGTTGCAGTTAAAAGTGTTAAAAGTGATGTGGGTTTTTCCTCTTTACTAAGGTTCTTTGTGGTTTTCTAGCACTAGTCAATAAGAGCGGATGAAAGATCTTTTTCTATAAGATTCATAGGATTTATTCCTTTGAAGTCATTATAAGTGCGCAAAGTGTAATCCAAAACAGATTAAACATATTTCGTCTCTCATTGCCTTTTCGTTTTATTCCTGATGATGATAGAAATGAGTTGTTTTTTGTGTCTTCACTAGACATATATGATTTTACTTATCGATCTATACCTCTTCTATCAGCTCAAAGCATCCAGCTGATTTAGAGTTTGAAAGATGATTTCTGATGGACGAGAAAAGGAATGTTCTATTGATCTCATTATATGTTCTTATGAGATCGACCTAGAAGGTGTGTCTTTCAATTTTATAAATATATGCTATTTCTGAGATTTGTCTGGCAACTTCGACAAATGAGATCATCCCAAGAGAAAGAGAGACAAGAAAAAAAGAAATGGATGGTAGTTTAAATTGTCAAAATAAACAAAAGAGCAAAAAATACCATGGATGTCAAACAAAACTCTTTAGAAAGAAATGCAAGTAAACAAAAGAGGCATGGTATTCATGACGGTATTTATTGGCGCTATTTATTGACGGTATTCATGATGGTATTCATTGATGATATTTATTGATGATATTTATCATGCTATTCATTGATGGTGTTCAGGATCGTTTTCATTGATCGTATTCGTGATGGCATTCAAGAAGTGTAGTGTAGAACAATAAAAAATACTACGGAATACAGATACAACAGTCATGAATACATGATAAAAGTAATAACAGGATTTATTAAATCTAAAAAGTGAACTTTAGTACTAGTAAAAGGAAAAATACTTCAGGGAAGAAACGAATACTACGGGGAACTCTTCAATGTCACAAAACCATATAAGGAGGGTGGCACTAAAATAAGATATATCATACTGTAGATAAAAATGCGGAAGCCCCGGCTATAACTTTGGACATCTCAAATGCTTTCGACAGGGTTTGGTATGCTTCTAAAGCGGGAAAGTTATGGTGTCTCCCGACAATGTTTTGAACTTATCCAGTCTTTCCTGTCAATTAGTGAAATGAAAGGTATACCGAAAAATCACACTTTTCTAATTCATTTCTTACTAATGAGGTTGGTATTTGACCTTCGTCCATTCGCAAACGTTTTTGATATGAGTATGTTTACATTATGGGAATTCCAGACCTCTTGAGGATGGTATTGGTATTTTAAATTATAATGACCAAAGAGGTAACAGTGTTAACTAAACATTGTTTCTGTTTCTGTGTCTTTCTGAAGTTTATTTCAGCCAAGTATGCCTAACATCTGCGCCTGAGCTCTGAAATATTGATTACTACGTATTTCTGTTTATTTCTTCATTTATTTGTTTGTCTAGTCCACTAATAGGAGCAGATAGGTTCGCCTATCGCCCGGTTCACACACCTCCCAAGTCCTTTGAACAGTTTTCGGTTCATTCTAAACTCTGTACGCCTAACGTATACATCTAAAGCTAAAATTTTATTCACTATTTATTTCAGTTTATTTTCCTCCCCTCCACCAATAGGAGTAGGTAGGTTTGCCTATCGCCCAGTTTACACACCTCCCAAGTCCTTTGAACAGGAATAGAGGTTTATCACTTGTTTAGGATTGGGTTTTCGGTTCATTCTAAACTCTGTACACCTAACGTATACATCTAAAGCTGAAATTTTATTCACTATTTATTTCAGTTTATTTTTCTTCCCTCCACTAATTGGAATAGATAGGTTCGCCCGGTTCACACTTTGTTTTTCACAGTTTTTCTCTTGTTTCCTGTTCAGGATTGGTTTTTCGGTTCCTTCTAAACTCTACTTCAGCTCTATAACGCTTTTCCTTTCCTACGCTAATATAACTCCACACGGTAATCATCTACCTTGAGTGGCTTTTGGGGCTTGTATTGGGTAAACATTAATAAAAAGACATTTAGTTACATAGTGATGGTAAGATCAACTTTAAATACTCTACAACTTTTGTACACCCTAAATCAAAAAACTTTAAGCCACACTCCGTTTTTGACATTTTTTATTAGACTAATGTTGCCAAATATGCATATTTTCTTAATTGTACCTGTCCACAAACACGCCAAAAATGTATGTATTTAAAGGTGAGTATTTAGGCTGATCGTTAATATAAAGCAGAACGATGATCGACCAAGAAGTGAGTATTGTGTGATGCCTGCATTGGTCTCATAGGCTTCAGAAGACTGGCCGTTGACAACGACCATCAGAAGTCTGGCCGTTGACAACGACATTCAGAAACCGGGCCGTTGACGACAACCTTCAGAAACCGTGCCGTTGACGACAACCTTCAGAAACCGGGCCGTTGACGACAATTTCCGAAGCCTGACCGTTGACAACGACCATCAGAAATCGGGCCGTTGACGACAATCTTCAGAAGCCTGAGCGTTGACAACGACCATCAGAAACCGGGCCGTTGACGCCAACCTTCAGAAACCGGGCCGTTGACGACAACCTTTTACAGGAAGACCCTTTCAGAGATCTCATAACTGGAGAGTTTATGCAACAAACCCTATGTCACACATCACATATATGAGATTAGGTATTATATAGAAGTTCAACATTGTTCTCTTTGTAACGAAAGTTCTTACTTTTTAATACTTTGTTTATTTTCTGCTAGGAATCTTTAACCCTTCCTCACCGTCTTCAGATTTCTGCCACATTTTCCGTCACTTCTTACTAGCATAATTACCGCTGAAGATAGGATCCGAACTACAATAATTTCATTTGCATCACTCCTATATTTTTACCCAATCAGAAACGGAATATCATTTTTATAATTAATCGGAACCGAGAAAGCATTTCGGGCCAATCAAAATACGAAGAATATATTTCGAAAACAATTATTTAGTTTTGTTTTATTTTTAATAGGATTGTCTGCTGGTATATTTTTCATATTGCACAAAACCAAACTTTGGTAAACATTTATTTCTCTATATAAGCAGCATCTACGTCTGTACAATTCTGCAACGACATGTATGAGCATGCTGTTGTTATTATTATTATTATTATTATTTGCATATAATGCTTCATATATATTTACGTCAGCTTGGTTGGCGTGCTGTATTCTCACTCAAAATAATTATCATAAACTCGAAACATTAGGAAAAAATTTTCAATGAATATTGATATGTATACATTTATATTTTTATATCAGCTGAGGGTTTCTCTGTAATTGAAAAAAATACCTAGAGGCTGAGACAAAATGAAAATCCTAGGAAGTCTCTAAATAAAATACCTACAAATAATGACATTTGTAACATAGAGAATCACGCTACCTCTAGGACGAGCAGAAATTTTGCACAAACGTAGGAACGAACATCTCAGAAGAAATTCAATTTCGTCAATCATCTCTTGTGACGAATTAGAAACAGAATTCTTTATTTTTATCCAATCAAAAAAATAGAATACAATCCTGTCCAATCGACAAGCAGTTCATCTGAGTTTCTTCTGTGGAGGTTATTTGCATTTATAAATAATAATCATCGTTAAGATATATTTTTTAAAGTCGTTGCATGATATTCATCCGAGGTTACACAGCATGGTTGAAATCAATTCATTTTCACACTCTTTACCGTTTCTAAATTGTTTACTAAAATGATTATTCACTTTGATACTATTAATGCGTGATTTTTGGGTACTTGTTCCTGATGTTGATCTTGTTGCTGGCATTTGAATTTCTTTACACAAGGGAATCTTTTACAGTCTACTTCTATCATTTAATTATCCACATAAAAGAAATCGAAATCTTCAATATAGAAATATTTGAAACTCAGCCAGAAAAAAGTTTCGTATTCCTGAGGCATTGTCTTCGTCGTATCATTCAGTGAGAATCTCATTAACATTCTGTCGAAGTAGAGAAATTGAACAGAACATTCAAGAGAAGATGACATAAATTATATGGTGTGAGATTTCAATTAGCCAAGCCACTTGGTACCTGATAACAAATCTAAAATCCAAATATAACTGAATACAAAGCTATAACAAAAAGGGTTGAAAAGGTTCATGGATCATCTCGAGTTTGACTAACTTTCAGGAAGTGCTAAATTGTGATATTACGAAAAGTCTCTATTATATTTCATTATATGAACTTTTAGAAACGCGATCACGTATGGAAATAAACAAAGTTTGAGACGTGATTAACATCTGGTGAAAAATTTAATTAGTCCAAAATTATTTTCAACAAAGAAGCCTCTTGTAAAAAGTAAAAGAAATCAAGAAAATTCAATGTATATTTCCTCTACAGTTGAAAGCAAAACAAAATAAGGCGGCCTGTTAAAAGGTCAATTTGTTTCATTTCTACTGTTTAAGAATACTTTGAGTATATATATATTAATTGTCTGTAAATATAAATTTCTCAGATGTGTTATAAGAATCAGATTATATTGCTTTAGGTTGTCTTGGGTTTGGTTTTGTTGATGCATTTTTCGACATCTCAAACTGTTAAGTTATTTAATGCTGAAATATTTTATGATACTTGAGATTATAAGTAAATATTGAATTTTTTTTTTAAATATTATGCTTTATTTTCCATAATTTTGCTACACGTTTTTCCGGTCTCGCGACCGTCATCAAACAAAGCGTGGAGATTTCCATATATTATTTTTTTTAAAAAAAGGGTCAAAAGTGAAACTTTATTGAAAAATATTTTGAACAAATTAAATACAAACGATTTTTTTGCTATCCTCTGCTAGCTGCAATGATGGAGAAAGCGTTACTTCGAACCATCGCCAGTGAGACACGCTGCAAGAGTCACTCCGTTTCGCGAGGCTCGTCCCTTAATCGAGAGGCAATCGTGCCAATCCTCCGAAGGAACGTCATCGAACCCCAGAAGTCTCCACTGCCACAGGAGTAAAATCTGGTCGGATTTATACTTTAATCCAGGGTAAGCGCTGGTTGAGTTTATAGCCGTGTTTAATAAGAATTAATCGGTATATAATTGACTCTCTGGATCAATAGGGTTTATAAGTGAGTCTGTAGGCAAACATTGAATTAGTTTACACTTTATTTGAAAGGTAAAGCTTGGTTAGGTTAATATGTAAATCGAGAAGTAATAATTGATTAGTTTATACATTAATGTATAGGTAAGTATTGCTAAGGCTATTAACAGGAGTCTGTGGGTAAACATTGGTCGAATTTATACGTAACTCGTCAAGCATCTCCGACCATTTCACTAAAGGAGGAATTAAATAATATAGTCTGTCTATATCTCTCAGATGAGGTATTATGATTATTTGCATTATTTACATTATCCGTACTGTTATTCTCATTTCCAATGCCATGTTCACAATGGCCCAGTGGATTAAGGCGTTTGCTAGAACCAATGACAGAACCAAAGAGTTGTGAGTTCAATAACAAGCTACAGCAGGGGTGACACAAAATATTCCAGCACTGAGTTAAAGAGAAATAACTGAAACATCGAGAAGAGGTATGGCACGTTGAACTAGAATAATCTACACCGGGGGTCGAAATAAAATGTTCGATTCGAAATTTCAATCACCTAAAGAAAGCCGAGCGTACAACGTTGTGAATATGGCAACGAAGATGAAGTTAACAGTCCGAATAATGTAAATAATGCAAGTAAACATAATACCCCATCTCAGAGATACAGAGGGCGAAACGTTGTGAATATGGCAATGAAGATGAAGATACCAGTCCGAATAATGTAAATAATGCAAGTAATCATAATACCTAATCTCAGAGATATAGAGGCCGAAACGTTTTGAATATGGCAATGATGATGAGGATAATGATGAATAATGTAAATAATGTAAATAAATAATATAGTCTATTGAATTTTGTCTCAGTATTTGAAAAAAAATATTTACATTTTATAGTAAATTAGTTCCTTGTCCACAACTATATTTTTCTATATGGCATCTGAGTCAAGGAATATTGTTTATTGTTTAATGTCTCTCTCTAATATTTCTATAGGATTTCAATAATAAATTGGTTTGTTGACCATAAATGTATATTTCTTAAATGTGAAATATGTATCAGTTTTTCTATTTACGTATGACACCAAATATCATATCTGTTAGTTTTCCGAATATCATTTCTATTGTATTGCTATATAATAGATTGGTTTCTTGCCCATAAATATATATCTTAAATGTGAAATCTGTGTCAATTTTTCTATTTACGTATATCACCAAATATCATATCTTTTAGGTTTTATATTAAATTGAACATCAACTAATAAATATATCTTTATCAAATATCTTTATTTAGATATGTTATGGCTGTGTAAAGATTATGATTTCTTGATGGAAAACGAATCAGTTGGAACTCACCGATTAATCTTTAAAGTATATACAAAGAAAAAAAAACCTTTTCACTCTCTAGTACATCATTTCCACTAGTAGTGTACCAAATGACATCAGTCTAGCGATTTTAAATCAATGGATACTAATCCTAATAAGAAATACACTTTCTGTGATCGACAGGTAAATAGTTTTTGTTGCTTTGCATTCAAACCGTACTATTTATTTCCTGTAATAAAAGAATTGGTCAATGAAGAGATTTGTTTAGCCCTATATGGCCTAAGTACAATTCTTTTAAATCAGTAATAAGATTCTTAGCAAGCGTCACGACATCTTATCTAAAAGATATTATCAATTCCGCCTACTGGTTTTTTTTTTGATTACCTAGCTGCCAGACAGAATATATATATATATATATATATATATATATATATATATATATATATATATATATATATATATATATGTAGTTATACTCTGTTTGGAAAAACCTTAAGTATTTTCGCTTGTAATTGAACAAACCAATGCCCAATAAAAAATAAGCGATGAAAAAAAAAAAAAAAACAATCGTCCAATCGTCCAGAATCCCGGCTCAGAGTCCAAAGAAAAAACTCCAAAACAATTAAAAGAAAGTAACTATGTAAAGTGCTCTATACACTAAGTAGAGAAAATCTAACTATGACGCTAAAGAGCCAGGTAAACCTACCTAGGTTTCACCTACACGGATCGTCAGGGCAATAACTATGAACCTAAAGAGCCAGGTGAAACCTAGGTAGGTTTTAAGTTCATAGTTCCATTCGAATTCTTTACATTCACTTCTGCGTAAATACCTTTGTAAAATGTATAAATCCATGTATTCATTTCTCTTTAAGAGTTAAATAGGTTCTTTAGCCTTGTTTGGTAACGCGTCTAGGAGAAGGATAATAAAAATAATTATATCTTTATTGTGAATTCAGAAACACAGAATAGTATCTAGGGGACCTTATGACACACTCTGTACACCGGTTCATATGTACAGGGAGTCTGGCTGTACGGTTTAATGTACTGAGCTACTAGATCCTCATATGACAAAGAGGACGGAAGAGTCCATATATATATATATATATATATATATATATATATATATATATCACTGTTTCTCTGTTCTCTTGTTCATCTCCTCCCTCTCTCTCTCTGTCCTCCCTCTCTCCCTTTCTCTCTCTCTCTCTCTCTCTCTCTCTCTCTCTATATATATATATATATATATATATATATATATATATATATTATCATTATTTTTTTAGATATATGATAATTATGACACCGAAATTTAATCTTTCAAAACTGAAGCCTCAATTGAATTTAAATTGAGATTTCAGTTTTGAAACATGGGAATTTCTGTGTTGTGATGATTATATATTTAAAAAATGTACAATTATAATATTATGCTCTACTGCAGTATCGAGGACTGTTTATTAAAAATAAATGCTAAGAACTCTTCATTGTTCTTTCCTACTATTTTAATATGTATATTATTTTAATATATATATATATATATACTCTCTCTATCTCTCTCTATATATATATATATATATATATATATATAAACATTGTCAATATCTATCTATATATATATATGTAATTAATTTTGGGGATTTAGGCTTATATCAATGAGTCTAGAAGAGTCCTCAACAGAATATACGGCCGTCTCGTCCTATCTGGGACTTCATCAGCAGTGCGCATCCACTACTGAGAATCGAACCCGGACCGTTTCGATACAACGCAAACATCATACCAACTGTACCACGGGAGATAGGACGAAACGGCCGTCCAGTGCTTTCTGCATTCTTTTGAGGATTCTTCTAGACTCATTGCTATAAGCCTAAATCCCCACAACTAATTACTTGTATATCTTACTGGACCCAGATTATGCTCTGCGATGGAGGGGTCAAAAAGCAGTCGTTGAGGTACTGTTCCGAGGTTATCTGAATACTTGGATGAGTATCGCTGCGGAACTGAGTGAGTTGCACGCGATATCGAGGCTAGTATGTGTCTTCTTCGTCACCAAGTTGGTAGGACGTTTGCGTTGTATTGAAACGGTCCGGGTTCGATTCTCGGTAGTGGATGCGCACTGCTGATGAGTCCCAGATAGGACGAAACGGCCTTTCAATGCTTTCTGCATTCTGTTGAGGATTCTTCTAGACTCATTGCTATATATATTGTTGATACCCCCTCTAGAGTAAACGGACAGTTCCGACTACGAAACTCTGGAGTCGGTATGCTGAAGGTAAATTCAATCAGCTAAGTGACAAACTTTTACTTATATTAATTATATATATATGTGTGTGTGTGTGTGTGTGTGTGTGTGTGTTTGTATAAATATAATCAAATAAAGAATTAAAAATAATTGTACAAGTAACAAGTGTTCACATATATATATATATATATATATATATATATATATATATATATATATAAAGAGAGAGTGAGGCAGACATATGGGGGGAAAATATATATCATGAAAGGTGAGAGAATGAAAGTCAGACAGATATATTAAATAAGTTTTTTTTTAAAAAGCATGAGAGACGTACAGAAAAACAGAAAGAGATTAAAGAAATAAAATGATAAAGAGTGGCAGAGAATGAACGCAAATGAGTAAGGGAAAGAGAGCAAACAAGAATAAACAGAGGGATGATTTTGAGAATGAAAGACAAGGAGAGCAAGAAAAAACAGAAGAGAGAAGGAAAAAACAGGAGGGAGATCAAACAGAAGATAGTGAGAGAGGGCGGAGTCTAAAGATGAATGTGCCGTTTTCGGCTTTGGATACGATACACAAGGGAATTGGATCGCTTGGAAAATATGGGTATGATCTCCAAGGTGGATTATAGCGACCATCTATCTAAAAAAGAAAAAAAGAACAAAATCCGTTTATAAGCTGATTTCTCCATACAGCTGAATGATTGTCTAAAAACTTAAAATTACCCCCGCTGCGAATCCCAGAAAGAAAATCGTAATGTTAATTGGCGGAAAGTACTTTTCAAAATTGGACTTGTCAGACGCATATTGGCAAATCCAGGTTGACGAAGAATCTTCAAATCAATCAATACCCACAAGGAATTCTACAAGTTTAACTGATTACATTTCAGAATTAAGCTAGCAACTGGAATTTTTTCAGCAAGTAATAGTCACAATGTTGAGCGATCGAAACTTCGCGATCGCCTGCTTAGATGATGTTTTAATAAAAAGTGAAAATCTAGAGAAGCATATTCAACACGTAAATAGAGTATTCAGAAAAATAAACGAATACCGCTTTTCATGATGAAAAAAGCAAATTTCTCATGACGAAAATTAAATATTTGGGCCAAATCATCGACAAAAGCGGTAGAAAACCAGACCCCGAAAGAGCAAGTGCGTTTAAAAATATGCCTTCCTCAACAAATATGTCATCTTTACAAGCATTTTTAGGTCTCGCAAAGTATTATTACGTTTTTATTCGAAACATCCATTTTTTGAAAACAACATTAAATAATTTACGACAAAAAGATTTTAAGTGGAATTGGACGGCCGAAAAGAGCATTCGAAAGAATTAAAAAGATTCTAACGTCGGACTTTTAATCCAAAAATTAGAATTAATCATGGCGGGCGATGCTAGTAGTGATTTTCTAAGCTCGGCTTAGATGTGTCGCAAGGCCGAAGGTATGGGGCATCCAGTGAGGATCGAACTCACTACTCAGTCGTAATTGATCTATCAAGACAAGCTTTCTAACCATTACACCACGTCAAGGTGCCCATTCGAGCGATGCTAGTAACTACGGTATCGATGCCATAATGTTGCGTAAGCACAAGAATGGTTCTGTTAAACTCGATAGCGCATGCGTGAAAACACTTTTTATCGGCTGAGAATAATTAACTGACGCACAGAGTCGGTTGAGACTTATACGCAAATTATGTGGACCTTTAGAAGATACGGTAATTGCAGCGCTGGGAGCTGAGAATGAAAAAACAATCTCTGCATTACCGTATCTGATCTACCAGTGACGCTGGATTAAATTAAAAGAACAGCTCAGATAGATATTCTTATTAGAGAAAAAAAAAAAGCAACTAAGGTGAAAACTGAAGTAGAAATATTTTCTCAATCTGCGATGAGGTCCTTATACATGATGAAAGAGTGGCAATGCCTGCACCTCTTCAGAAAAGAATGTTGAAATACAGGTCATCCAGATATCTCTGAAATCCTTCATTCGCAGCTATGTCTGCTGGTAGAATATGTACAAAGACATAGATGTATTGGTAAAAGCGTGCAGAGATGGTTCTATGGCAGCAAAATCACCACCAGTTAAATTTCACCTTTGGCCAAAAACAGACACACCGAGGTCGAGATTAAATCTCTGTTTCGCGAAACCTATAAATGGTGTCTACTGCCTAATCCTTATCGGCCGTTTTTCCAAATGGCTAGAAATGTTAAAATACAAGTTTCCAACTTCTACAATTACAATAAACTTCTTGAGTGAATTATTTGCTAGACACGGTATACCATTGATTCGGACAACGCCACGTAATTCATTGCGATAGGGTTTGAAAGTTTTTGTAAAACCTTTGCGATACAACATATCAAAACCTCCCTTACCATCCAAAATCGAATGGGCAAGCAGAACGCTTCGTCAGTACATTCAAAAGGACATTAAAAACAAAACAAAAAAAAAAGAACAAGATATAGTAAGGGGACAAAAACCTCCTAGACGTACAAAGGATAGTAATCTGAAGGGCACCATGTTTATTCACGGCCTAAATGCTAAGATTCCCTCCTTGGATTTGAACCCGAGTCAACGAAAATAAATATTTACACATAATTCAAAATTGCTCTGCTTCGGGATAAAACAAAGTATATTTCCCTTTATTTTCCTTAGGTGCCTAGTACAGTCGTCTTCCTTAATAATTACGGTGTGAGAATTGATTTCAATATTCGATAAACATAATCTCTGTGTTAATCGGAATATTTCTTAAAATATAAGCGTCTTTTCTTTCTTGGACAGGAATTTGTAGACTCCCCTGATAACCTACGCCCTGTGGGGACATATCACATAAGGAAATGTTTTCTTCAAAAAATATGAAAACAGGGCGTCAAATACTTATTTTTAGGTGTGGATAGACAAAGGAAATACTACCTTTATCGCCTTCTTTCGCGCCATTTATTCTTGCACCAGAAAAATATATTTAGTAATTTTTTTCCGATAACAGTCTGTATTTTAAAAAAGTTATGTTTTTAAAATACAAACTTTTATCAGAAAAATATATTTAGTATATATATATATATATATATATCTGAACTAACCCCCCACTAAATTTACTATTGCTTGAAATGTAACTTTAACATTTTTAGCTTTCAACAAACAATAAAGCGGTGAATATAAAATTTCCCAAAACGCCTTCAGAACGACATCAAACAAAAGATAACTTTGAATCAAAATTTCGATTCTAAAGTTCAATGTTAACATCCAATCACTTTCTTTAAGGGAAAACAAAAAATAGATTTAAAATACCCAATATTATATGAGAGTAACAAGTTAATCTTCCCTGTTTAAATCACAGTCTGGTTGGCGTGTTTCGCCGCAAGATGCAGCCGTTTATTTCACAGCGTCATCTTGAAAGCCTTAGGCTTTATCATCAAAAGTTATTAGACATACCTTTCTGGCACGAAACTTTGGAACTAAAAGATGGTTTACTGAGTACAAAACCAAAGTTTTCAAGCGTTATAAATTTTAAAAAAATCATAACGAAGATAAGTATCCGAGTCTTTGAAGAGAAGCCTTCAGTTTATCTTGGTTGGTTGCATTCTCAACCCATGCTAAAAACAAAATGTCTATTGAAGGATTACAAACTGTGATTAAAGAAATCTATAGAAAAGTTATCGGGATAGGATTAAAAGAGAGAATATCTCGATTGCCGCCAAACTGAAATTAAGAGGTTTTGCTTTATTTACGCGCAAAATTCTTTTGAAAGTCGACTAGAAAGCAAAGTTTCGTGTCTATTATAGACGACATAGTACTCTCAAAAACATGATGAGTTTGTTGAGTTAATATCGAAAAGGTCAGGGTGGTTGGTCTGAATGAGATGAGAGTCATTAATTTTCTATACATCAGGCTCACTGCACTTTTATTCAATGAGACAACGCGTGTCGAAAACCCCGATTCGTAATAAGAGTCTGTCTATCATCCACCTAGATCTATAACAATCACCCATTAAAACCTCGGCTATAATGGCGTTCCACTTTCTCATTGACAAACTCAGATGACGGAAGCAGTGTATTGTATTTTGAAGACATTAACCCACTCAATGAATTACAACATCTGAAATTAAGTAAATGGGTGTACTAGATACTTCTGCTTTTACAAAATGACGAAAGATGCATATATATATATATATATATATATATATATATATATATATATATATATATATATAATTAATGCATGTTTCATTAAATAATATAGACAAGTTTTAAGCAAGTTCCTTTCATATTGCCTGATACGATTAATAACATTATCATTGATACTTATCGTTTGCAGTCTCGCGTGGTCACGTGTGACGTCACGAGCTGCGATGCGATTTTCACTTGCGCGTCTCGTATACACGAGTTTGTCGTTGGTTTGAAATTTTTCATGCAACAAAAACAGACTACAATTATTGTTTCGTCTGTGTATTGTTTGATATATTGAGATGTAATTGTCATCTTTGATAATGGCTTATGTAAGCCGAAAGCTTAGATTGGATTTAATCATGTATCAATATGGTGATTTCCTTTCGTCTTTCAATGATAATGTTATTAAGCTTATCAGAAAATATGAAAGTAACTTACTTAAAATAAATACACATAACTTTCTATATTATTTAATGAAACATGCATTAATGAAAAATTGCTGCTTACACAATATATATATATATATATATATATATATATATATATATGCATTGAAAACGGCCGACATTTTTATTGAGCTTTTCCTAACATTTTTTCCGTTTTTCAGGATTTAAAGAAAATAGGAATTGTCAATAGTTATAATTGTTCCGAGCAATTTCGGCTAATTCTCTATCCATTATCAAGGATGTGTTTTTGGATGATGAAATTCTGTGTGTGGCTGCTACATAGTAATTTTGTGGAGTTCGAGCTGTTTGTGTGCTTCATGGCAGTCACGAGCTATGCACGGCCAGTTGACCGGGGCAAGACTTATATTTTTAGAAAGCTTTTAACACACCGTCTCCCCTGCTAAATAGTGTGAGATTGATAGTGGGAGAATAAAGTTTAATAAGCAGAGCCTCCCTCATGACGAATTGTGTACGACTATATGACCTGAAATTGATCCTTGTATTAACAACTAGAATTTTAGTGTCAGTGAAACAAGAAATCGGAAGGGAGTTCTACAGATGGGAAGTGCAATAACGTTCAATTAAATATCGAAGAGAGTATGAATATTTTCCTCACAAAGTAATATTGATAGGTCGCCATCTTCAATTCCGACTCGTACTTCTTTGAAAAGAGTCATCCATTTTAAATTGGTGATTGTTTTAATGGTTCTTGGAAGTTATGAATTAATATATGATGGTTAATCGTACTCTGCTGCGACAGATGACATGTAAGACGTCAACTCAAGTGAGGTAGGGGTATATCCGATAAAGGTTATTGGTTTTTGAGAAGTAACAGTCTTATTAAGGGCAATGGAATTGCTACACTATATTGGTCACTGCTAATTTACATTTAATGGGGTTATTTTGGTTTGTGACGAAGTTTGAGGTCTTCCATTTTCTATAATATATTATGAACTTTATGTTTTCCGGGAGTTATTGCAGAAATATGGAGTTTAATGCCTTTCCTTATAGTAAATTCATTTTGCTTATAGTTTGTCTATATTTCTGAGATGAGGTTTTATGTACATTATTTACATTATTCGGACTATTGTCCTCATCTTTGTCGCCATATTTATCACAACGTTTCGGCCGTTGTACGCTCTGGCCTTCTTCGGTGGTTGGAATGTCAAATTGAACCGTTTATTTCGCTCACTGGGGTAGACTGTTCTAGTTCCACGTGCCATGTTTAATGGATGTCAGTTATCAGTTATCTCCTGTCAATTTTCCCTCTGAAAGCACCCCCTCACCGTCTACTATGAGAATAGCTGATGCCCAACTCCACTTGAGAGCCTCTCTTCGCCTGCTTGGTCTCACGCTTTCCCCTGAACTGAAGTGGAATAATTACATTGAATCAATAGCTTCATCTACCGTAAGGAAAGCTGGTTCTCAGTGTCGTGCTAGAAGTTTGTTTCCTCGCCTGAGTCCATTCTTCAAATCTAAAAATCAACCATTCATCTTCCCATTGAATACTGCTGCTATATATGGTCCAGTGCAACCGCTGTTCATCTCGGGGTCCTCAACAAAGTCCAGAGACGGTTATGCAACGTGCTAGGTCCTGATCTGGCATTTCGCCTACAGTCTCTTTCTCACAGACAGGCTGTGGCTTCCTTCTGTCGTTTCTGTAAATATTTTCATGGCAACTGCTCTGACGAACTACTTTTCACTGGTTATAAAACTGCGTGAATTTAAGCGTGCTACTAGGTTAGCATATCAGTCCCAGCCTTTCACTGCTGAAACAGTTAAATGTAGTCGTACTTCAACAGCTTTTTATCTCGCACTTCCCGACAGTGGAACTCCCTTCCTCTTCCTTGCTTCCCTGATAGATATAATCTTCAAATATTCAAATGTAATGTCACTCGACATCTTCTGATGCCTAGATCTTGTTCCCTGTCCTCTTCTATATGCTTTCCTCAAACACGCCTCGTTACTCTTGCCCTCGCTCTCTGTAAACCCTTTGCGTGCTCGTGGCACTCCCACTTTTTTAGGGTGGTATACTTAAAAAAAGTTCAAACTTGGTATTGATGCAACTACTTAACTTCTTTAGATCTCGAAGGGAACTATTCTAAAATGAGTAAATATTAATTAACAAATGAAATCATCTTCAAAATTATTCAAATATTTTTTGTCAAAACTGAACCTCAAAATGGAGCAGCTTATTCGTAAATATGCACGTGTAAAATTGCATCTAAAGAGATATTCGCCCCGGATTCCCGCTTGTTTCACATCTCTGAACAAACAATGGACTATTTTACAGTCTACTTTCTTGACACTGTTTACTTTCTTATGCATCACCGGGGAAGCATTTAACACACTGTGTTTACATATGATATTTTGTCGCTTGACTGAACCAGTGGAGATGTAAATACCACGTTTAAAAGACGTCATTACCTACGGGAGAAGATCTGCGTGTGGTAACACGAGCAAAAAAGATTAAAAAAAAATTATAAACTAAACTGTGACAACATTCCGGCGATAAATAAACCAAGGCATATATATATATCTTCTGTTTATTTATAACCTGTTTTTTTATGGTCCTTTCTTTTCAATAACATTTTCATATTTTCTTTTACACTCAATAACATCTAGCGTATTAGTGGCTTTATCGTCTTGCTTGGGGTGAAATTAACAAAAAAAAATATGCAGAATAATGAGAACATTGAGCCGATGGCATGAAATGAAGTAAACATCACAAACATATGCATGGAATTTGGGTGAAGGAGTACATGAAAACTGATGGTTCAGTGGTAATATTTCGTAGATATATATATATATATATCGGGACGTGATGGATAGTCTAAAGGCTGGGTCTTTTATTGAAATTATTAAATAATTTAGAAAAAAAAAGTAATAATCTTGGAATATCTATCTCTTCGAATTACTTAAACTTAAGTAAGTTATTAGATAAGTCGTTTTTGCGTGTTGATGTGTGTGTGCATGTTGGATGATTGATTCGTTTTTTACGTCTTATCAACCCTTTGCAGGTTATTTAAAGCCAGAAAATATTTTCAGATTGTAAAATTTGTTTTTGAGAATAATAATGATTTAGTGGTACAAGTCTTACTAATTAACCCATAGCGGGCGGGAGAAGAGGATGATTCATACCTTTCTCAAGGGTATTTGCGCGTAAGTAAATATTACGGACCCGACGTGAATTGGAATTCGGCTCTCCAATTAACAATTCCAAGGCATTATCCTTTACACAACCCGCACATACATGCTTAGAGTACCTGGGATTTTTAATCGGTCACCCATCTAAGTGCTAACCAGGCTCGATATTTCTGAACTTCGGTGATAGTACAGGAACCGTTGTTTCAACTTGATCGCTTTAGTTTCCTTTCTAAAACCATACGGTCAGTTTTAGACCCACTGGAGTGAAAGGGTGCAACCGATTTCTATTTTTTTCCATCAGATTAGCTCATTTGAAGTGATCTGCAGTAATATGAATCTATTTTCGGAATCTATGGTGGAATTTGTTTGGCATTGAAAAACATTCATCCGTCATCCGTGATTGCATCAGATATTTATCACACCCAGACACTATTGTCTCGACTGTCGATTAGTTGTCATACGGCCATTGTCTGTGATGGACGTTACTCCAAGGCAGAGTACAAAAATTGTAAGGCTGCACGAACATACTGGGAAGTCTAACCAGTGAGCAAATCCAAGTACTATAGACTGGCTCGGAGACTCTCCTGATCTAAATCCGATCGAGAATCTGTGGTCAATCTGCAAGGATCAACTTCGTGGAATGAAACATACGAAGGACTAACATGTTCACTGGGTCACGTTTCAATGGAAAAAAACGAGAAAAAAAATAATAAGGGAATTATTCGTTTTGTTTCAATTAATTTGCACAAAGGTGTATATACTATTAAATTTCTCTCACTTATAATTCAGCACAGAAAATGGTTTTGTGTATGTATTTGTTAACGTATGTATTGCTATATATTATGTTTTATGTCTATATATCTATTTATAGTTCTGTTTATTTTTGTGTGTGTATTTTTTTTTTTTTTTTTGTAGTGGTGGGGTTGCATATATCTGTGTGTATGTAAGCTTCTGTTTGAATGTATCTGTGTCTGTATGTAACTTTTCATGCAAGTCTCTCTGTGCGTGTATCGGTGTGTGTGTGCCTCGGTGTTTCTGCATATGGGTGGGTGTGCATGTTTCATGGCCAAAACTTCTAATCGATCAAGTAAACGCATACCAATTTGAGTTCAAATATTCAATCAGCATTGAAGATTTGTCCGGGTGCCTCAAAGCACAGACATTCAAAACAGATCAAAATTAGATATAGTCTCAAAATTTTGAATAGATTTCTTGTCTGCTCGTAAATTAATGTTATAAGTGAATTTTAGTCTCCCGCTTTCATGAAAGTAAAAGCCTTTTACCACCAGGCATGAAGCGCTTTCATCAATATCAATAAATACTTGATAGAATGTCAAAATTTGTTACAATTTGTGTTTCGTCAACACAGAAGAGGAGTTGATTATTTTCCCTGGTGTCGTTTCGAGTGGATTTCGGAAGTTATTGTTGTGATAGTGATAAAGTTCATTTCGATTATTAAATGTCTATAATAGACATTTATTTTATTTTCCACTTCAAATTTATGAAACAAAATAATTCTCTTTCAGCTCCGTTATTGTTTGCCATCATCTTTTAATAAGATTTATAATCCCACTTTCTTCTCAGAAACGAACAGCTCCATGAGATTTGTTGAAGTTTACCAAGGATTCTTCAAACGGTGGGGACATAGTTGCCGATCTAGTAGAGACTTAAATTCGCGCAATCGTGGCAACAACGGGGAAAGTTAATGAGAGCAATTTTCATGAAAATATTTGCAGAAAAGGCAGAAGGAAGCTACATAGGTGAGAAAGTGTCTGAAGCCGAGATGCCAGGTAAGAATTGATTACATTATTGAAACAAAGAATCTGTAAACAAAAACAAAATGCCGTTAGTAACTAGAAAAATTCAGAAACACTATAGTATATTCATTTGTTCAACTGAATAATTATGTCAATTATTTTTTTATAATTGAAGAGAATATTTTCACATGTAGAAATATTGTTTGCTTTGTTGTGTTGACTGATTCAACCGTTTTCTTTTGATTTCTTGATATATTTGTAGTGTACGTTGGCTTGGGAGTGTAGTGATTCTGTTAGCAAAGATTAATATTTAGATAATATTCAATGGCGGCACTCTCGAGGTTTTCCTTCTGAGTGAATTATTTCCCATTTTTATACGTGTAGCATTTTTAAAATCAAAATTGCGGTTAAATTTATTTCTGTGTATGACTAGCGCATTTGTTAAATTGTCATTTATAACAATTTCTAACGGTTGGCTTTGTCAGAAAACAATCTGATTATTACTACACACACACAAACACACACCTATATATATATATATATATATATATATATATATATATATATATATATATATGGTGTCTGTGTGATATTTTATAAGAAAAGAAAGAATAGGGTAATTTTATCTTTATAATATTTCGTGACTTTCTCTTGTTTTCGTGAGAGATAACTTATGTTTTGTTCCAGTTTGCGTAAAAAATGCGACGTTTGATCTAACGCTATCAGCAATCTTTGGTCAATTGTTACTGAACAAAAAATGTTATTGTTTTAAAATTTCAGAAAACTTTTACGCTTTGTTTGTTTTTTGTTTTTCCCCCGTTGTGTCGTTTGATGTTGGGAACTTTAATAAATACTTCTAATCAGTACAATTATTTCAAATGAGTCAGCCTTGATGGAACGAGGAGGGAGAAGTTTTAACGAATTTGTTTAAAGATTTTAATACCTATCTACAGTAATCTCATTTTCATTGGTTTTATCTTTATTGTTTCAGTACTTGTTGAAAGCTTTCTCTCGGTGCATGGAAAAATATAAAGAAATGCTAATAACTACACACACACACATCCATATATATATATATATATATATATATATATATATATATATATATATATATAACCATTTAATACCACAGAATGCATAGATTGTATTAAACGATTAAATTTAGTGGTCTTTTTTAAACCAAGGCGCCTTTCGGTCAACACTTCTTCAGGGACCATCGTTGGCAAAATTATTATTTTGATGCAATAATTTTGCAAATATTGGTCCTTGAAGAAGTTTTGGCCCAAAAGTGAACACTGTTTCGTCATTTTATATCATTAACTTTACTAATCTACTTTTTGTATGAAGGATTCATTGTAATATAAATTGAACTGCACCACCAATTTGATTTAAAAGAACAGATCCGACGTGCAAATTTTCGGGATAACAGCTGAGACATTACTCTATTGAACAATTTAGTTCATGCCACATTGACTGATAAACTATTACAACAAAAAAAATTCTCAAATTACCATATTAGTAAAAAACGCACTCTCTTAAATTTTCAGAAAAATTCAACCTTAGCGTTGCGACTGCGCGCTCCAAAAGTTTTTATCCTTTAACAATAACACATTTCTAAAAAAAAAAAACACATTTCGATTCGCATTTAATCTTTCGTCTCCGCTACTGCCTGAATTTACTAAAAACAAAATAATTTCCATGCCTGAGGATGACTGTATGTAATGTTGAAAGTACTAGCAGATTAAAAAGATCTTATACAACTTGTAGTTATCAAAGCAAGGATCATAACATTCATCGAGTGGTTCGTAGGTTAATGCAACTTTAAAAAAACTTTACTAATCGACTTTTTGTATGAATGATTAATGTAAATATATATATATATATATATATATATATATATATATATATATATATATATATTACAAAGAATTATTCATACAAAATTAAATTAGTAAAGTTAATGATATAAAATGGCGAAATCCCTTTGCTAACAAATTTTTTAAAGATGCATTAACCTACTAATCACTCGATAAATGTTATGATCCTTGTTTTTTTTTTGTTTTTTTAATTATAAGCTGTATAAGGTATTTCTTAAATACGTAAGTACTTTCGACTGTACAGATCCGACGTGCAAATTTTCGGGATAACAAATGAGAATTATTTATTGAAAAATTTAGTTCATGCCACATTGACTGATAAACTCCTACAACAACAAAAAAATTATTAAATCGCCATATTAGTAAAAACCGGACTCTCTTAAGTTTTCAAAGAAATTCAACCATAGCCTTACGACTACACGCTTCAAAAGTTTGTATCCATTATCAATAACACATTGCAAAAAAACAAAAACAAAAAAAAAACATATTTCGATTGGCATTATATTTTTCGTCTTGGATGCTACCTGAATTTTACCCAAAACAAAATAATTCCCATGCCTGAAGATGACAGTTGAAAGTACATGCGTATTTAAGAAAGACCTTATACAGCTTATAATTTAAAAAAACAAAAAAAGGATCATAACATTCATCGAGTGGTTCGTAGGTTAATGCAACTTTAAAAAAACTTTACTAATCGACTTTTTGTATGAATGATTAATTAATATATATATATATATATATATATATATATATATATATATATATATTACAAAGAATTATTCATACAAAATTAAATTAGTAAAGTTAATGATATAAATGGCGAAATCCCTTTGCTAACAAATTTTTAAAGATGCATTAACCTACTAATCACTGATAAATGTTATGATCCTTGTTTTTTTTTTTGTTTTTTTAATTATAAGCTGTATAAGGTATTTCTTAAATACGTAAGTACTTTGACTGTACAGATCCGACGTGCAAATTTTCGGGATAACAAATGAGAATTATTTATTGAAAAATTTAGTTCATGCCACATTGACTGATAAACCCTACAACAACAAAAAATTATTAAATCGCCATATTAGTAAAAAACCGGACTCTCTTAAGTTTTCAAAGAAATTCAACCATAGCCTTACGACTACACGCTTCAAAAAGTTTGTATCCATTATCAATAACACATTGCAAAAAAACAAAAACAAAAAAAAAACATATTTCGATTGGCATTATATTTTTCGTCTTGGATGCTACCTGAATTTTACCCAAAACAAAATAATTCCCATGCCTGAAGATGACAGTTTAAAGTACATGCGTATTTAAGAAAGACCTTATACAGCTTATAATTTAAAAAAACAAAAAAAGGATCATAACATTCATCGAGTGGTAAGTAGGTTAATGCTTCTTTAAAATTTAGTTAGCGAATGTATTTCGCCATTTTATATCATTAACTTTACTAATCTACTTTTGGTGTGAATGATTCATTGTAATATAAATTGAACTGCACCAAATATTTTATACATATATATATATATATATATATATATATATATATATATATATAGAGAGAGAGAGAGAGAGAGAGAGAGAAGAGAGAGTTGTATTTTCTACCAATTTTGTCATTTATACATGTTTCATTGAAAAACAACAAAATCTTCTTGTTGATTAGTTTTATTTATTTTCTCAACATTCTAATAATGCATTTGATTTCCGGTTGCTGGTGATAAATAAAACTTCCCATATCCAAGTAGTTTCGATTACCACTAGCTATTTTCAAAGACGTTAAACGTTTGCTATATCGTCAATTCAATTATTTTAAATGTCGCGTTTTGCGTATTGGCTTTTATCGTTTGATAATTCACGTGGGAATTCGTGTCTTCCACCTTTTGTTTTTGTTGTAGTGTCCTCCCTCTAAGAGTCTATGTTAGACTCTTCCGTCTACTATATGATAAGTAGAAGAGAAAGAACAGTGAACAGCGAATAGATTGTTCATTACTGTCAAAATCTCTACCTCGGCAGAGAGGAACCCGGACGAGGCTTTGCCGAATGGCAAAGTTTCGTCCGGCGAGGTAGACAGACCCAGAACCTCCATATGCGGGTTCTAAGGGAATATTTTGGCTGAGCCTACGGACTCGGAGATCCCACGGTAAACTCAGCCTTGTACCACATACATCCCTCGTGTGAGGGCTGTTAAATATTAACAGTGAATAGATTGAACGCTAGTTCATTCGATACACTATCACTAGTCGTGTAATATTCTTCTGGTGTACATAACCATTTACTTGGCCACAACAGTTTTTATTAAAGAAATATATCTAGGATGTTTCATTGAAAACCCAGATTTTTATTGCTATTAGATGAAATCCTATAATTATGTCCGACTTTATACGGTAGCCACTAAAAAACTAAGGGGTTTAAAAAACTCATAAGCGGTTCGTTTACAGTCTTTTTTATTTTCTTTTTAGCGGGATATATAGCATCCCCTGGAGATTGAAATGGCTACGTGTGATGTCCAGCAACAAGTAAAACTTTTTTTTGGTGTTTTTTTTTATTCTAATGAAAGACAATTATTCAAACGCAGAAAAAAAAACCGGCAACATTTTAATTTCAGAGTATCTCCTAGCGATAACATGATTCGGAACCTAATCTCCTGGTTTGAAAGAACTGGATCAGTCGGTGATCTTCTGGGAAGAGGTCCTACGTGTACTGTGCGCACTGACGCACCGGTGGAAGCTGTAGGACAGAATTTTCTTGAAGATCCATCAGTTTCTACCTGTTGTCTCTCTGCTTAACTAGGCATCGCCAGAACATTGTTTCAAAAGATTCTGAAGCTGGATAAATGTTTCGTACGAGATTCAAATGCTCTAAACTTTACTACCTAATACTAAAAGACTATTCCGTTTAGCTTATTTTTCTGGATAGTTTATGTGAGAAACAAAAATATAAGCATATATATATTTTCCTTTCAAAAATCGGCATCACTGGCCGTTGGTTGAAAAGCGTTTCGCATCGCATTCAAAAAACTGTTCAACATGCATCAAGTTTTGTGTCAGTCATCTAATGGAAATTATATTATGTAGGGGTGATGTGATTTTCAGACCACCCTATACAGAACATTTTCTTGTTAATTTTTCCATAGTTTTAATGTGTTTCGTTTGGATTTATTTCCATTAAATGTGATTTTTCCTCATTTTAATGTCGACGTTTGAAAGTGAATTTTCTTTATTTTCATTTTGATGCTTGTTAACGTAAAAGATTTTGACGTTTTGTCACGATGTTACTTATTTCGTTAACAAGATTGGCTTTCTGGTCAAAACTTAATTTCTGATAAAAAGAACATTTTTCTCTTCAAGTCATAGGATTTGTCAACAAATTAATTTCGAACATCTGAAAAAGAAATAGAACACGCACACCAAAAGATCAAAACAAGCAAATAAAATGCGCGCAACATCACGACCTAACATGCGCAAGTGAAATATTTGCGTGGTCATCTTAGAATTTTTGTACATATGTGTTCGGATCATTATGACACGGGGCGCGTTTTGTAGGTCTCCCTAGAGTGGATGTGGTATTATGGTGCATGGAGGATTGATTGGTGACGGACGAGTTCTTATGATGAATGAGTAAATTGTAATGTCTGAATGGGTCGTGAATCAAATTAGCTAGGTATAAGATAGTTAGTGAAGACCAGCCTTTACCCCCTCCCCCTTTTCGGCCTTGTGCCACAATTTTGTATTTTACAAAATAAATCCCGGTCGTCTATAACGATTTTTACGAGCGCGTCAATAACGGCAAACGCGTTCAGGAAAATTTAATTACGGATAGAGTTTACTTAAAGGAACGATTAATTAGCTTATCTTCATACCCTGCCTGGTGGCAAAAGCTGCTGGTGGCGCCAGGGGTGGCGGTTCCGCCATAGCCACCGAAACCGTGATATCACCCCTGGTCGGCGGCTGAGGAAGACAGGGTATCGCACGGGCTAACACACGTTGTATGTTAAAAAAAATTATATAATGGATGGTTAGAACGTTCGCTTTCCATGAGACTCAGGTTCGAATCTCACCATGGTCAATTTATTAGGAATGAGATTTATCGGCCTGTAATGGCGATCCCAGGTGAGGACACTTTTGGAAAGTGCCTGAAAACATAGAGGGTGAAATTGGGTAGACGGAACCCTCGATGGTTGGGATAGCACGAAGTCAAAGTCATCGTGACGGAGGGTTTGAGAGTACTGGACTTATTTAGACTGTTGATCACGCCAGATAATGCAATCTCTCCAAGAAACTATAACTAAGGTCCTCACAGCCTAGCTGCAGTATAAACCAGAGGTTGGTATGTATGGGTGTTAAAAGGAGTCTGCAACTGAATGCTTGTCGGCCTGCGCTCGGATAAGAGCGGCTAATATTGCGTTTTATGAGATCATGTATGTAAACATAATCTCATACAACTACTGAGAAGCGCGCGCACATACACACACACACACACACACATATATATACATGCATATATATATATATAGATATTATAAACTGTTACATTAGAGTAACAGTGTATAATAAATATTTATCGCTCTACACTTGTAGTGAACTCTGTTTTAAATATTAATATGAATGTTTTAATTTTATTCTTCGTTCTTCTACATTTGTATATATGTACACACATAATCAAATACATGCACACACACACACACACACATATATATATATATATATATATATATATATATATATATATATATATATATATATATATATATATATATATATATTGTGATATCGCACATGCGATGAACATCTAGAGTTATGTCATTATAAAATGCAAACTCTCCAAATTTAAAAAAAATGCTCACAAGTTAGAAATCGTTAGATCGGAAGCATTTTTATTTATTTGATCGCGAAAGATATTCCCGGGTACATAAAAAAAGAAAATGTAATGAAAAAGAATTACAAACTTATTAATTTTCTGGGGGCGTTAACAACACATGCGCATTTAGATGTATGCTTGTGCAAGGATAGATACAGAGAGAGAGAGAGAAAAAGAGAGAGAGAGAAAGACCTATAGCTACATAAGATATGTATATAATATTATAGACATATGTATAAACCAATGTATGGATAAAAATGGGTATATGTATAAATACCAGGATATTAATAAGGCATTAATTTTTAAATTTGCTGAAAAGAAAAATATTGCTCATATGGAGATGTCGTTTTTCTATCTATATATCTATAATTCTCTCCTCTCTCTCTCTCTGTATATATATATATATATATATATATATATATATATATAATTTACATTTACATAAATGTTACTTTGATTTCCTGTGTATATTCACATGTTAAATATAAAACAAACATCAAGCAATACATTTTAGGATCATATAAACTTAAATTCTAATTGATTTAAAACATATGTCTACATATATATATATATATATATATATATATATATATATATATATATATATATATATATATATATATATATATATATATATATATATATATATATATATATATACATATGTTATATATATATATATATATATATATATATATATATATATATATATATATAAAAAAGAGTAACCGCAAACGTTTTTCATTATAATGTGGATTTGTTTTAGTATATATTTTTTTTATTCTGCATATTTCTACTGGAATAAAATATAATATATATATACTAAAACAAATCCACATTATAACCAAAAACGTTTGCGGTTTTAAAAATATACTTTTTTCTCTCGTCATAATGGCAATAAACTTTTCAATATATATATATATATATATATATATATATATATATATATATATATATATATATATATATATATTCGTAAATATTTATTTCTGCATAAATATATTGTATACATACATATATACCTATATATATGCATATATATATATATACGCACAAACACACACACATATATATGTATATGGCTTCAACTTGATATAATGTATATCTTAGCACAACTTATGAATGTCAATATTGTGATAGGTTAATAGGTTTTTGAAATGTAGATCTTATAAGCAACATACATTTTTTGTTTTCTCTCCCACCCAGCATTATACCTTCTTTTGAATTATATAGAATTTAGCGAAGCATTTTTCCATTCTGCTCTCTGCAAAATAAAAAAACACCATCCATTACATAAATGTTATCGGCGTACAGATCAACCTCAAAGCCACTGATACACAAAAGACACACACTCAAATATCATACTCATCTACGCAGAAGTTTATCATCGTTATTCGACCCATAATACTTTGCAAGAAACAAGTTGATCGTTAAAATCACGAAAACTCCGACTTTAAAATCCTTCTCTTAGTGTATCAATCTAGTCAAAAAGCCTATAAATATATACTAAATATATATAGAGAGATATAGATATATGTATAAAACGCAGGTTGGCAATTGTCTGCTTCATGTTTGAAAGCAATCTTTAGACCATCTAAAAACAGAATTTCGCCACTTGCTGTCGACCTCAATGTCCATTCTTATATTTATACAGACTCTGTTCCAGATATTGAGCACTTTTACCCATAACTATAGCTTACCGTAAAACTATATTTTATCGTATATCTACATTTGTTACATCTAATGTTATTATAGGGGATTAATCTTATTTGAAATAGACTGTAAAACTATTGTGACATTGGTAGTATCAAATTAGGATTAAAAGGTTTCATGCGAAAACTCAGTATAGGATTTGGAGAATTGGAAGGGTTAAAAATGTTAAAAAACGTTAAGGTGAAAATATGGATTGAAATATGGAGCTAGGAAAAAAACAAATTATTTTTTCTTTCTGATAACCAGAAACGTGGAATGGAATGTTGAATCTAAATATGGTTTGAGAAATGTAAAATATAAACTGAAAAACGGATTGAGTTGTTATAAACCGCAAAGCTAGTAATGTAAACAAAATAGACACAAAATTATTTGGTTCGTATAGGTAAATCGACAACAAAGGGAAATCGACGACAACGGATTTTCTTTAGCGTCAAGGGTATAGCAATAATTTTTAAACACAAAACTATGTTATCGGTAAAAATTATTGTTTGGATAAGTAGATGACCGCTGGCGGTTTGTCTTCAGAACATAAAAGGGAATGATAAGCAAAGATTGTTGTCGAAGAAAGTATTGTTTTGTATAAGTGACTGCTTTGTTTGAAGATCAGTACCGGGTCTCCATTCGAGAGATAGAGAATTGAATTGATATGAATATTAATGTATCTTGAGGAGCGGTAGGAATCGGACAAAATACATATAAACACGTGACCTAAAACCAGAAGTCACAAGAAGCCATCAGCAGTCACCATAGGCCGGCGGTGGCTGGGAGTGGCCGAAAGAGAGAATTCCTGGCTGGTCTCTTTCCTCGTGTAGTATTTTTTTTTTAACCCGCTCCAAATTTTAGAAGGAAAAGACAAAGTGTCACGATAGAGAGCTTAACGGGAAGGGTTAATTTTGTTGTATCAATGAGTATATCAACTGATTGAAAATTAACCCAGCGATTTTCGTCGTTATTTTATTATGCTATTTTTATTTTCGCCAGCGGAAGCGTTTTGTGTCCTTTTGTAGCATAGTTGCGCCGCCGCCCGATCCAGAGCTTAAGTACGGACGTAATACTATCTTCACTGTTCTGTGATCAAGGAACACAACAAGAGACAGAAACAGATGAAGCAACGAAGCGGAAAACAGATAACCATCAGTTGACTAGCGGCTGCACTAGCCAGCGTGGAACAACCCAGGATTGTATTCTGATGAATAGAGGGCGTAGCAGAATCAGGCCAGAGATAGGACAAGAACAGTGCGAGTTCATTAAAGACACCCGTAAAAGGAACGCGATATTCATGCTCAGAATGTTATCAAAAAGAGTAATACAAATGCAGAAATACGTGCACCTATGTATTATAGAGTATACAAAGGCGTTCGACAAAGTACGCCATAAAGATCTACTGGAAGTGCTCAGCAACCTTGATATATTTGGGAAAAATATTAGAATAATCAAGAAACTATATTGTCAGCAAACAGTCTGCATTCGGATAGAAAATTGAATTCAGTAGAAATACAAACATAGAAATTCTCGTAAGGCAAGGATGTGTCTTCTCACCGGACTTATTCAGCCTATAAAGCGAGGTAATTCTGAAAGAACTGGGAATCCTACTGTTTTGACCAAGTAATGATTAAGAAATAACAAAACAAGAGCTTGCAGATAAATAGTGTATTGAACAGTAAATACAAAAGAAATGTGTTACACGACTTGGGAATGTGTGTCGATTGACCAACGGTCAGTCTATTTTACTTTTCCACCGAGCCTTAGTTTTCCTACTAACTTTATTGTAAGTTCACGAGTTCACAATAGCCTCATGAGAGGGAAGACATCACAACACCGACTGGGATTTATCATTGGAGGCCACAATCTTAACAACATAACGTACGCAGATGACACAGTGCTGATAGCCGACGCAGAAATGAAATTACCAAACGTCCTACAGAAGGTAGCGAAGGAAAGCGAGAAGAAGGGACTAAGCATAAACTACAAGAAGACAGAATGCATTGTCATGAAAAAAAAGATGAGCTCGAAATGCGATTTGCAGATCGGGGACCCTAAAATCAAGCAGGTGCAGAAATTTAACTATTTGCTGAAATGTTCTGACAGAGGATGATAAGTGCGACGCTGAGATCCGAAGACGTATTGGGATGGAGAAAGTCGCATTCCAAAAGCTTGGCAAAGCCTTACGAGACAGGAGGCTTTCACTCGTAGGAAAAAATAGTACTGACTTGCTGCGTGATATCTGTCCTCCTTTACAGCAGCGAATATTGGACGGTCTCCTCAAAGATGATGAAGTGACTCGAGGCAATAGAGGTATGGTTCTACAGAAGTATACTAAGGATACCATGGAGCGAACATATGAGCAACGATGAGATTTTGGAGAGGATACAGACAAGGAGGAAACTTAAACTTAACACCAGGAAGAGGTAGTTAAAATTTCCGGGACTCATAATGAGAAAAGATGGCTTGGAGAATCTGATACTCACAGGTCGAATAGAGGGAAACAGAGACAAAGGAAAGCAATGCGTGACATACCTGGCGGGTAAGTGGATGACAGAACAGGCTTTGGGAGAAGTGACTATTTAGTTCATGTCACATCGAATGATACACTCCTAAAACAACAAAAAAAACGCACTCTCTTAAATTTTCAAAATTCAACCATAGCCTTACGACTACACGCTTCAAAAGTGTGTATCCATTATCAATAACACATTTAAAAAAAAACATATTTCGATTCGCATTATATTCTTTCGTCTCGGATGCTACCTGAATTTTACCAAAAACAAAATAATTTCCATGCTTGAAGATGTTTGAATATACTGTCGAAAGTACATGCGTATTTAAAAAAAAAACTAATACAGCTTGTAATTTAAAAAGAAAAAGGATCATAACATTCATCGAGTGGTTAGTAGATTAAATTTTGTTAACGAACGGATTTCGCCATTTTATACCATTAACTTTACTAATTTAATTTTGCATGAATGATTCATTGTAATATATATATATATATATATATATATATATATATATATATATATATATAATTTTGCGTATATTATCACAACAGAGATATAAATTATTGCCAATTGGAAAAACGTTCATGAAATTATGTTTCGAAAAAAAATACGATTATGTATTTTGCCGATTAGGCATTATCAGATCGAAGGAAAAATATGTAGTGCGTGTGTGAATTTCTATGTGTTTAGAATAATGGAATCTCATATTTTTCCAAAGCAAAGCGTGACATACCTTTCGGGTGAGTGGATGACAGAACAGGGTTTAGCAGAAGTAACAAAAGGACTAAAGAATATTGAAACCTACAAGGGATAGAGGGAAAGTGGAGACCCGTGATCGCCTATGTCCTGAAGGGACATTTCATATAAAAGAAGATTGGATGAAATTTATCATTCAAAATATAGAATTAGATAGATATATATGCTCAAATATGTTTGTAGGAAAAAGCATAAATTTTTATATGAAATTGATCAAGCGATAGATAGATAGATAGATAGATAGATAGATAGATAGATAGATAGATAGATAGATCAAAGTTAGTCCAGGAGAGAGGAAAAGAAAATAATGTAAACGGAAGGAAAGATTTAAATTAACTTACCAGTTGGCATTTCATATGATATGGAAGTCGGGAATGGACGAAAGACCGATAATAAAAAATGCTTGATGGAACGAAATTCTTGCTACTTTACTCACAATTAAGCACGCAGATGTGCTTCCATTGTCAATAAACACAAGCGAAGAAAGTAAAAATTCAAGTGAATTTTAAAAAAAAAAAACCATTGAACTTAAAAGCTTCTTGATTTGAAATATTCTGTAAAATCGAGACGATTCAGTGCAGTGACAACCGATTAATATTAGACGATGCAGGTGCATCGTGAAAGTTGTTGGGAGAAACAGTGAACAGATTCCGAGCAAAGATCAAAGACAGATCTGTCAATGTAGATATGTCAAAGTTCGCAATTTTGATTAGATTCCATGTAATAGTTCCGCAAACTAAACCTAAATATAGTCGTTTACACGCAAGTCAATATATGTCTCTTTTTTTCATATATATATATATATATATATATATATATATATATATATATATATATATATATATATATATATATATATATGATAAAGATATAGAAATTTTATTGAAATTTTTATATATCAAGAACAATTTCGAAAGATGACTGACAAATTGGTTTTGTTACGCGTTTCATCCGTTAGGACTTCATCGGACTGGTTTTATTTGACTACACATGGGCATGAACGAGAGACGCTGGGAGCTTTAAAATTTAGAAATATTTTTTTTCTTTTTGCCTACAATCCAGACAATTTATTCTAGATTCTTCCTTTTTTTTGCTTCCATCATCGTTGTTATTAAATATCCCACATTGTGACAACAAAATATCCGCCAAGAATGATGAAACGTAAGAACTTGAAGGCAGATTTACTCTACATGAAGTAGCGATTAAAGCACTTTCTAGACATTTTTTATCTTAGTGAATTATTTTCTTTATACTTAGAATATCCTTTTTTTATATCGAAATTGTTGTCAGTTCAATTGCAGTGAACACCCAATGTGTTTTGTGTGGGTGTTTTTTTTTTAATGTCTTTTTTGTGCTCATATAATCTTTTATTTAAACTTATTGAGGTTTCTCCAATATATTCTTTCTGGCAATCCTTACAGGTGATAAAGTAAATTCCTCCTTCAAGTTTTGGCTTGTTGTTATGTTTTTTTTTTAATTCTTTTAGAGTTGTGAGAAATTCCATGTTGAGTTTAGATAAATTCTTTTTATATTAGAGTTAGTGGATAGAATAATATATTTTTTTATTCGTTATGTATCTATGTAGGGTCAATACTTAAATATCTATTTACAAAGAACCGGAAGAAGTGGAGAGCCATGACTGTCTACGTTCTGAATGAACATATCGCATAAATGAAAGAAAGAGTTAAAAGAAACAAAAACGTCTGTTATCCTGACAAACGATAGTATACTAATTTATCTCGAGAAAACTTATTCCAAATGTGTAATCAGAATTGTCTAACACTATGCATATACAATATTTATATTTAAGCTAAATTTTCTATGTTAGCATCCAAGTAAACTGGTTGTATGAGTCGAATATTCTTGGGTATAATGAACTGGAATCTATGCTAACGTAATAAAAACATCCAAGCACCCATTTAAAGAATGGGGTTCAGGAACTCTTTTCCAGTTTGATGCTTTTCTGTCAGTTACAAAATACAAAAATCTAAGTGCAGCGTCAAACGCCATCTTCTGTTTCCTTAAATCTTGTTCTTTTTTACCGTCCTTTCTCCTTATTAACGTTTCCTTTGCTCTCAGTAAGCACACTTAGTGGCTTTATTGCCGTGCTCGGGGAGAAATGGTTAAAAATGTCTCTTAAACGCACACTCATGCATCGATTGTTCCTATGAATCCGGATGTCGGAAGTGATGAGCATGGTGAGATGTTCCTCCAGGAAATATCTGAAATGAAATCGAAGCACCAACGCCAGTTCAAACTAAATGACATGTGTGATAACTGCAGATTCCTACAATGGAAAATCCGCTAAACTCCAAATAATACGATCAAAAGTCTCAAATCTTCCTGAAGATATGCGAAATAAAATATTCATAATCGTTCAATTATCGCAATTGAAAATTTCCTTGTACTATAGTTGTTTTCCAAGCGAAGCTTAGATGTGGCACAAGGCCGAAATAAGATGCACCCAGTGAGGATCGAACTCACTACTCAGTCGTAATTGTTCTAGCAAGACAAACTTCCTAATCATTACACCACGTCGAGGTGCCCTAGTGATTTTCCAAGCGTAGCTCAGATATGGCACAAGGCGGAAAGTATGGGGTACCCAGTGAGGATTGAACACACTACCCAGGTCGTAACTGTTCTAGTTAACCACTGGAAGAAACACGTCGGCTAATAATACATTTTCCCTATTGTCTTTTACCATTATACATTTAGTTTCTTATAAATTGCTTATCTTATATTGTAAATACACAGTTGGGTTTAAATTTTTAAATTATTGTTTTATTTCCCTCCCCAAACAGACAATAATTGTACATATGGGGACTAGTTAGAACTTCATGGATATTCTGTGGTATTATGATGGACTCAGTAAGAATGGTAAGTAGAATGCGTTGTTTTGGTGTAAATAATATTGTGATATGTTTGGGTCAGTAATTATGGCTAGCTAAGTTTGATGATAACACAGAAGAAGACTATGCTTTCCCTCTTCGCTCGTTTGGCCTTGTGCCACATTTTTTTTTATTTCATTACAAATTAAATATCGTTATTCACTGTGGTATCTAAACATTTTAAATTTAATCGCTGCCTTCGTGATCGCATCAATTTACAGATGAGTTGGTGAGATGTAATCGTAAGTTTTACGCTAACTGTTTCTTTTCTCGCACTTTTCGCTTGTGGAACTCACTTTTGGCTCCATGCTTTCCCGCCAACTTTAATCTGAACAAATTTGAATGTAATGTCAATCGCTATCTACTGTCCTCCTGATTATTATTCTTTTGTTTAACTCCTAAGTAATGTTTCTGTTTTTTAATTATTCCACAACCATTGTGTCTCAGTGGCTTTATTGCCTTCTAGGACGTAATACTGATTAAAAAAAAAAACCAAAAAACTAAAGATGTCAAAGAGATGAACAGCCTGTAAGAATAAAAAACTCATGCCTTTCTAAAGGCATGAAAGTGACTCGAACATAAACAGCATGAGCCGAGATTTTGAGTTAGGTTTTACGATTTCTTTCTTTTGGCTATACACCGTTACACTGTCTCGGATCAGCGTACATTACAAGTCAAGTGTGTGTGTGTGTTTGTGTGTGCATGTGTGTGTATGTCTATGTGTGCGCGCACACGCCCGTGTCTGTCCACAAGGTACATCGAATAAAACGAATCACCTGATGTGAATCAATTTGGTTCAGTGATTTTCCATTCTATTTGTTCCCGTAAAAGTTAGAAATCACTTTACTCCATTGCAATACACAATTTAATCTATACCTAAGTACATCAGTAAGTTCATTGCCAAACAATGTAAAAAAAAAAACAATTATTTTACCTAACATGTACTTTTTTTTCTTTTCTTTTTTTAAATAACCTTCTTTGTCAATGCACTTAACTCTATGTTTCTCATTTAATCAGAGAAATTGAATATTATAAATTTCAAAAAAAAAAAAAAAATAAAATAATAGGAAAGTGTTTTACTTTAATGTAACTAAAAAACACACTCCGTGTAGACTTATAAGCTAGCTACTTCGCAGGGTTAATTGGGAGTCCAGCCCCAAAATAAAGGGACCTCTGGAAAACTGAAATAATCATTTTGAAGAAATAATAGTGAATTCGTCAATTCCCTTCATAGAAAAAAATTGTTGTCTTTAATTTTTTTAAATTTGTTATTTCTTTTTTAAATTTGTTATTTCTTGTGTTACTTTAAATAAAAATAGCTTTTAATATCACCAATTTTTTGAGTTATTTTAAAATTTGAATTTTTAACTGTTCCTTCCTCATTCGGATATAAATCCCAATTCTGGATGTTGAAGTATTAGATGAAGGCCATATTTTCACTCTCGGGATCATTCTGATCCCAAAAAGGGGTAATATTTCTAGATCCTGTGTGATCTGAGTTTAAGGGTTTCATACAAACGGGCGGACAGACAGAATTTGCTGTTTATTTATTTAGAAGTATGAACCAAAAATTGGGCACCAATTTATTTTAAGAAATTACAAAGCAGTTTTACTTTTCCTGTCATGTCTTGTCTTGTCGTTACTCAGTATTGCTTGCCTTGTTTCCGCAGTTTCTTCGTTCGTATTAATTGGATCAAATTTTAAAATATCAGCAAATTCACGAACCAACGCCACTAAGACATTGTTCCCTGTAATTACAATATTAATATTAAAAAAAAATACGTTTATCACTCTAATTTCTAGAGTCAATATTGTCTTCATTTAAAATAGCAAAAGCTAAGAGATCTTTTGTTTTATTTGCAGACATTTTTTTTAATCCATGACTCTTTAATATGAAATGTTTAAAGTGGTTGGTGTCTACCCCATTTGTTTTTCTGCAGGTGAGGAGGGAGGCATTTGAACCCACAGGACAAAAAACTTGACCTGGATGAGCTTACAGGAGCCAACAGCATATTCTCAACAGATTGCAGAAAGCACTGAACGACCGTTTCGTCCTATATTTGGGACTCATCAGCAGTGCGCATCCACTACCGAGAATCGAACCCGGACCGTTTCGGTACAACGCAAAGTTTCATAACAACTGAAGAAGAAACTGGCTAGACTCGATCTAGCGGCGCTTCTCCCTCCCTCACTAGAGCAGCGAATGCACGTGAGGTGCGACAAAGGGTGAAAAGAAGACGTGGCACTTGAGGCACAGTTCCCTGGGTAGTCGCATGCTGGGAAGTGTATCACTACGGAACTGAGTGAGAGGTGACCCTTGACCCAGCTAATGCTCGTGAGAAGCGGCTAAGGGGAATAAGAAGACATGGCTCTTGGGGTACTGTTCCGTGGATATTCGAATACGGTATCATTACGGAAGTGAGAGAGTAGCGACGCTATATCGTGTCTAGTCAGTTTCTTCTTCGTCACCAAGGTCCGTGGTACAGTTGGTATGACGTTTGCGGTGTATCGAAACGGTCTGGGTTTGATTCTCGATATATATATATATATATATATATATATATATATATATATAATAAAAAGGCTTAAACACTAATATTCCATGGTCATAATTTATTCCATTGGAATCGTAAATACGATCCAAATCATCAGACCTACAAATTCAAAATGAAAACAGAAAAAACAACTCCGGAAATCAAAACAGAATTTAGAGAAAGTGTAAGTATGAGGAGGAGGGAGATGAAACCTTAACAGAGATAATTTTAGGAGATGTGGGGAAGGGGGATTTAAAAAGAGGAGAGAAAGAAAGTCGACGGATGTCTAATGCATAAAGATACATTTCGTGGTGACATATACACACCATAAACAAATAGAAGTTAAGATAGGAGGTAGGGAAAAAAAAAAAAAAAAAAAAGAGAAGAGGTGGGGGAGAGAGATGGGACGAAGGAAAATAAAATTGTGTTTATTTAAAGGGCCGCTTTGTAATTGAGAAAATAAATATCGACTACAGGTTAGAAATCAAATATAAATATATGGAGATGAATATAACGATTGTCTAATTTAGCAAGGACCAAATATTTCTATGTTCAAAAACACATACTAATACACAAAAAAACATATACAAGTAGGTACATACACTTAGGCATGTACTCACACACACACACACACACAGACATACGTGTACACACATATTTTGCATATGTATGTGTATTTTCCACTAATATTATCTCTCTCTCTCTCTCTCTCTCTCTATATATATATATATATATATATATATATATATATATATATATGGAGAGAGACAGAGAGAGACAGAGGAAGAAATGAATAACTACCGACACCGAGGTTCGAAAATGACTATCTGTACTTATTAATATATGTTTTCTGTCAGGTTTATAAATAGCGGTGTCAGGCTACTGACTGCAGTGACTATTGCAGTGACTATTGAGTGGAACTATCCAGTAGAATTATTGTGCGTCGAGATTTATTTGCGGTTGTAATTAATTACTGTTTTATCTTAACTTTTAAGTCTTGAATTGTACATAATCATTAACGGCCACCGTACGCCACATACACACACACATATTGCTTAAACGTTATTTCTAATGGATAATCATATTTGCTTTTTATTTATTATTAAACAATACATTTATTTCCATCTACAGGCCTGAATATTCGAGAAATCTTGTTAGGGAAATATGTGTACTAGAAATATTACTGTATAGCTCTAGTTATTTCAATAAAATAAAATATAGAAATAATCAAGTAGTAATTTGAATTCAGTTAATATTCGTTTATTCAATTATTGTCCAATATATTTAGACCTATAAACAAGATCATGTAAGATCTGAGTAAGGCATCGACTGCTAGAACGTGAAATTGGTTTCACTTTGCGAATGGAGAAATGGATTGAAAAAAATGATTTCTTAGGATTTAATCAATGTTTTGTAGCTTAACTAAAATTCCTGATAGAATTATTCCTGTAAAACATATTGTTTTCCTGCAAATATTTCGAAACCACGGATATAGCGAGTAGGACAAATTCGTAAATCATCATTATATGTAAGCCAATCATATTCTTCATATATAAGTCAATCCTATTTGGTATATACAAGCCAATCATATTCATTATCTATGGACCAATAATATTGCGATTCTCACTTTCAAATTAACGATTGCATAAAAAAACACACTGGTTAGACAATAACTCTAAAAGAATAGGTTCACATCTACCATAGAAAATGGCGGATATTTCAGTAATTTTGCAAATATATCGGTTATATTTTATGCCTGAGGATACATAAACAGATAGATAGATAGATAGATAGATAGATAGATAGATAGATAGATATGAGGGTGTGATTAGATAAATATACTAAGATTACATAGACAGATGGTCGATGAAAGGTCTTAGAGAGAGAGATAGAAAAATATACTTGTAACCACCCCAGGCAAACTACGACCAATCAAGATGAGTTCCTCTCGAGGAAGAACCGTACCTTGCAAGATTGTTTGGCCCCAAACTAACACCCAACCTCAAATGGAACTCGTACATACGATCCATTGTTCTCTCGCCTTGATAGAGTTCAAAAGCGTCTCCGATCTCTTGTGGGTGACGAATTATTCTCCAACCTTCAACCCTTCTCCCACAGGCGAGATTAAGCAAAATCCTCTCGCTGATCTACCGTTACTTTCATGGAAATTTCCTAGGCAAATCTTTGTGGCAAGAAAACTTCACGCCACTTGCATAGTAGCAATCCACCCACATTCTCCCCATGTTCCGTCGGTGGCAATTAAATTCCATTCGAACAGCTTCTTCCAGCGAACCACTGCCCTGTGGAACCGACTCCCAATAGAATGTTTTCCCGATCACTACAATTTTAACCTATTCAAGGCTAGGGTTAACCGTTATCTTTCACACAAACGGGGTCTCCTAACGTAAACCTCTACCTCGAGTGTCCCCTGAGCCTTGTGAGTGACTCTCACTGTAAAAGAAAACGGAAGGATGGTTAACGAGATACAAAGAGATTGAGGTACATATGTATTTTAAATGGCGATTTTGTGTATAGACCAGGGATCGGCAACGTTTTGCTATGTGCCGACTTAGGGTTTTAAAATCATTCAATTTGCCAACAGCATACGTATTTATTTTATACAAGTCAAAGTCAATATATGTGTTCTACAATGTATTTTATATGGTAATATATAGTGTATATACTTAAGTATATATTAAAATTGAAACAGTTGTAGTAGTTATTGGTTGGGACTTCGTGATATCATTTGGGGCTGCGTGCCATTAGAAATTGCATGGCGTGCCACGTGTGGCATGCGTGCCGCAGGTTGCCGACCTCTGAGTTAGACAAACATTAACAGAAGCACATAAGTTGAGAAATGTATATAATAGGCGAATCTATCTATTCCTAATGACAAACCTATCTACTCTTATAATTAGAATTATTTTATTTCATTCGCTTTAGCCGTGACCCAGAGCAGGGGGGGGTCGTCTACCTTTTGCTGACCATGTGCCGACTTAGGGTTTTAAAATCATTCAGTGTGCCAACGGTATATATATATTTTTTCATATAAGGTCAATATGCCTGTTCTACAATATATTTTATATAGTAATATATAGTATATATATTTTAGTATATACTAAAATTGAAACATCTAAATATCTTTGCGTTGTAGTAGTTATTGGTTCGGACTTTGTGATGTCATTTGCGGCTGCGTGACATTAGAAATTGCTTGGCGTGCCACGTGTGGCATGTGTACCGTAGGTTAACGACCTCTGGTGTAGACTATCCTTAAACTTGATGAAATATTAGAATCGGCATTTCTGAATTAACAAAAGTTTATTTGATATTCATTATTAAAAACAAATACAAAATTGCTGAGCGGTGAAATTAACTTTATAAAAATTCCTGTGAAAATATCTGCCATAATGAATGCATAATACCCTGGCATATTCACAATGTTATGTGGTCAGAGGTCAGGTTTTCTAACATTTACACCCGTCCGCTTAATAACAGAGATATAGATTTTGTTTTCATTTAACAATCGAAAGGAACTTGTCAGAAATAATGTAATTTACCGTTTATACCAACTTAATAGTTTTAATTGCCATTGGAACGATTATTTATTTGTGTAAATGATAAAATCCTTGCCTAATATATAATAGCAAAGTATTCGTCAACAGTGAATAGATTATTTGTGTGTGGTTCAGCGCTTGTACGTTAAATCCTAGTATGGTAGTAGTAAGTTCTCTAATAAAGCTTCACGCGCACACACTCTTATATAAAGAGTGCAACCAAATACTTTTCCGAATAGTGAAGGCGGGTTCCCCAAATCAAAACAAGAACAAAACTCCCTATAAACATATGTCGGCAAATCCTTAGTTTTTGAGTTACTAAGTTTGAAGAATGTTTAAGGGCATGGCGCTATGTTTCCCTGTAGACTAGGTTAGATTTGCCATTCGTGTATATTTGTGGCTAGTCTGTATTTCATCGTTTAACGTGTGTAGCAGTGAGTTGATTGAGAAGTGTTACGTTTAAAAACGGCATGATATACAGCCACGCGAATGATAACAAACGCTAGGCTGTACGGCTGTATCAGTTTGCGTTTTCACACCGAAGACAATCGAGTCATTCAACCTTTGCCGAAGTTCATTGTTGTGTTGTTGAGGCAGGATCCGGGAACCCATGAGGAAGAACTTTGTAAGCCTAACCACGAGGAACACATTCTACAGGTTGTCGGGAACGACAGGTATCAGCTCACATCAAGTGGCCATAGAATGACGTACGACTCATAGTACCCCATGGAGGTTAATTCAAGAGCAGTTCCTGTATCCGTATCATTTGCAACGTGTGCAGGGTCTCACCACGGGAGAACTTCTTGCCGATGGTTTATTGGACAAACTGCTTATCCATTGTTTGTCTCTTCAGTCTTGTTTACGGATGAGGCAACATTTGGAAGAAATTGAATAATTAATTTACACAACAAATATTTGTTAGCGGATCCGAATCCCCATGATACAATATAGGCTAAATATCAGCATCAGTTTACGATTAATGTGTGGTGTGGAATTGTAGGTAACTGTCTGGTAGGTCCATATGTCCTCCCAGCACAAGTTGCAGGAGCTGTCTACAGTGACTTTATTTGGAACACACTCCCAGACCTGCTAGAGAATATACCCCTGCTTATACGAGGATACAGAGATGCGCATCAACGCTGATAAAGCCCAAAAAGGATGAAATTGCCTTCCAGTGCCTTTTGCTTGAGTCTACGATCATTATGAGAATTATAAAATCCATACCATAGACCAAACATGTGAGCAAAGATGAGGTTTTGGAGAGGATGCAAATAAAAGGAAAATTCATACTTAACATCAGGAAGAGGCGGCTGAAATTTCTGAGAGACATAATGAGAAAGGAAAGGTTTGGGAAATCTGATTCTCACAGGGCGCATAGAGGGAAAGAGAGATAAGTAAAATCAACGCGTGACATGCTTAACGGTCTTAAGCAAGTGGATGGAAGAACAGGGTCTGGAAGAAATAACAAGTCAAATCTTATTGAAAGCTACAAGGGACCGGAAGAAGTGGACAGCCATGATCGCCTACATCCTGAAGAGACACAGCACCGGAGTTTTGTATATTAGACAAATTTATTTTTTATATTCTATAAATTTTAGGAAACTTGGACATCACTTTATAAAATATTTAAATTCATTTTGGTCATTGTTATCAATAGAGTTTAAATAATGTTAATTTTTTTTTGCTAAAACTTACACAATGATCCAGTGTGTCTTTTGGTAATCGTAATATCCAGAAAACTGACAAGAATTGGAATTTTCCAGCCAAATGATGGCTTAGTTTGGGTGCGAGGCCACACCTACGATGCACCTAATGAGGGTAAAAGTTAATACTAATGGTTTATAAGTCCACCTAGCTGACCATTACACCAGAATATTTACGTTTGTTGATAGTACATAACCTTAAGACAACTATATCTCTCTTTTCATCTCAAGGATTAGAGAGTGCTAGTTTTGATTGAAAGGAAAATAACTCTAGTCAGAAATCTCTGTCATCTTAGATTAGAATGGCGGAAACTTTTACGTATGAATTTGCACTTTACCTCACAGGACAGCATCTGTACGCTCTCTTTAAGTAGCACTCTCCCAACGTCTGCCGAGGGTCAGTTTAGTAGTATGCGCTCTACTTAAATCAATATTTGCAAGTTAATTTTATTATTCAGTTCAAGCAGTAGAACGTTGGCGCTTTGGACAATTATCTTTTTTTATGCCTTTGCGTTTGTCGCGACGGAAATTAGGCAAAGAGAAAAAAACATACAGAACGAACACTATTTGCATTATTCAGACTATTGTCCTCATCATTGTCGCCATGTTTATCACAACTTTTCGGTCATTGTACGCTCCGGAGTTCTTCAGGTGGTTGGAATGTCGAACTGATCCCTTTATTTCGCTCACTGGGTCAGACTCTTCTAATGTCTAATGGATGTCAGTTATCTCCTGTTAATTCTCCTCTCAAAGTTCTCCACTGCCTTAACCGGGTATTGAACTCACACTCTTTGGGTTTTGTCACTGGATCTAATTAACGAGAACATCTGTGCATGAATTTCCGGGCATTATAAACCTAATGTCTTCAGCAAATTTTTTTACCAGTGCTCATATTGCAATTTTTGCTGTTGTCATTGCATGTTTTTTTACCAGAGCACATATTGCAATTTTTGTTGTTATTATCGCTTTTTTTCTGGCACTCCTTATTACTGGTTCCCATATTGTATTCATTTCTATTCTTGGTCGGCTCAGGAGATTTTTGTGGCTTAGCATATGTGCTGATTCCTTACATTTACGAATTTGCCAATGATGTTCTTTGTCTATGATCTCAGCTTGATCCCACAGAGGGCGGAGATCTCATTTTTCTTCTCTCCATATGTTGTCAGCTACGCCTGATTTTTCCACTTCCCCTCATGTTACAGATTTCTGGTGTTCTTGAAGCCTTACCTCAAGGGGGCGGTTTGTCTCCCCTTTATATTTCTTTCCACAGCTGCACGAATAATGTAAATAGTTTACATAATACCTCATCTCAGGAATATAGATAGATGCAGAACGAAGTTAAAAAGTTTCTCCTTGAATACTCTCAATGATACAAGGTATCGCGTGAAGTGCCATTCCTTTTTTTTTAAATAAATTCATCCAATACAGGGCTCAAGAAACACTTAATAAATATGGGTACTGAATGAGGTGTGTGATATCAATTTAAGAGATGGAAATAATGGCTAAAGATTATAAGGATACAGACGATAGATAATGATTGACCCTAGGCTTGAAGAGGTTAAGAATATTTGGTGAGTCATTCATTCAGGAGTATTTTCCACAAAGTAAGAACTATTGAGTTAAAGCTATGTGATTATCAGAAAAAATGCAGGTGTGTACCATTGCTGACTCTTCTGCCTTTGCTGTTATTCGTTGTAAGGAAGACTTACGGTCACATCGCGTTGAAACACCGATTTCCGTACGATCGACGAAGTTAAGCAACGCCGATCTTGGTCAATACTAAGATGGTTGACCTCTAGAGAATACCAGGTGCTCTAAGCGTAGATGTGAAGGTGGTGTAATAGATAGTGACTCGGAATTGTTAATCAGAGAAAGAAGTTCCAATTTGTGTTGGGTTTGTTGTATTCACTTAGGCACAAATACCCCTGTCCCAGAAAATAAACTTGATAATCCTGGGACGAAAACGGTTATACTTTTTTTTAGCTTTTTAAAATGCCATATATATTTTGCTTATTCCTAGCTACCTTTAAATATAGTACCATAAAAATTATTTAAATATATAAATATATATATATATATATGTGTGTGTGTGTGTGTGTGCGCACGTAAAGTTGTAGCTTCTGACTTCCTGTTTGTTTGTTATGGAACTCCTCCTAGTGTTTGCATCCCCATAACTATTATATACTCTAAACTACATTATCCAGGGTACTTGGATAAGTATATGTCATTTTGATCAAATGAGTTCCTGGGAGAACAACCCCTCACTGAAAATTCTTTTCCCTTTGATTAAATTAAATTTATATTTGAACAAAGGAATGACTCACATACAAAATATAGAAAGAGAAAGGCAGAAAATAGATGCCATATCGGCACGACCAAAATGAGACAATATAGTCGTGAAATTGATCAAAAAAATTATAAATCAGTCCGTTGGGCCTTACAATACATAACTGTTGCCATAATTCAATTGTCATATCAATGTTGAAATCTGCTCAACAATTCATTCAATCAAATATTGCATCAAATACATATCCCCAAACAGTGACATAATAAAACCCTCCGATTGAAATTTGGATTTTTGCTTTTTATATTTTAGATGAGATTGTTTTTCAGTTCAGTTATGTGCTATGCGTGATATGCGCTTAGGCGATCATGTATCTTTCGATACATAACTGACGAAGCAGAATTGTCCTCCCGCAGTAAGTTGCCATTTCTTCCAGTGGTAGACCAGTTGCTATCTCATGCTTTCGAAGCCAATCTGTCCTGCTGTTTATCCATAGTTGTTGGGGGGGTAGAAGAAGAGGATTCATACCTTTCGCAAGGTTATTAGCAAGTAACTGAATGTAATGGATTCGACGGGAATTCGAACTCGGCTCTCCGATTCTTCAATCCGAGCCACAATCCATTATTCTTCCATGCCTCCTAATAAACACACATAATCATAAGAAAGAAAGAAGAGATGGATTCATACCTTTCCCAAGGGTATTAGCACGTAAGTGAATGTAATGGATTCGACTGGATTTCGGTCTCGTCTCCCGATTCCTCAAACCAAGCCACAATCCATTATTCTTCCATGTCTCCTAATAAGCACACATAATCATAAGAAAGAATGAAGAGATAGATTCATGCCTTTCCCAAGGGTATTAGCACGTAAGTAAATGTAATGGATTCGACTGTAATGCGAAATCGGCTCACCGATTCCTCAATCCAAGACACAATCCATTACTCATCCATGCCTCCTAATAAGCACACATTATCATAAGAAAGAATGAAGAGATGGATTCATACCTTTCCCAAAGGTATTAGCACGTAAGTAAATGTAATGGATTCGACTGGAATTCGGACTCGGCTCTCCGATTCTTCAATCCAAGCCACAATCCATTACTTTTCCATGCCTCCTAATAAACACACACAATCCTAAGAAAGAAAGAAGAGATGGATTCATACATTTCCCAAGGGTATTAGCACGTAAGTAAATGTAATGGATTCGACTGGAATTCGAACTCGGCTCTCCGATGCCTCAATCCAAGCCACAATCCATTACTCTTCCATGCCTCCTAATAAACACACATAATCCAAAGAAAGAAAGAAGAGATGGATTCATAACTTTCCCAAGGGTATTAGCACGTAAGTGAATGTAATGAATTCGACTGGATTTCGGTCTCGTCTCTCCGATTCCTCAATCCAAGCCACAATCCATTAATCTTCCATGCCTCCTAATAAACACACATAATCATAAGAAAGAAAGAAGAGATGAATACATACCTTTCCCAAGGGTATTAGCACGTAAGTAAATGTAATGGATTCGACTGGAATTCGAACCCGGCTCTCCGATTCCTCAATCCAAGCCACAATCCATTACTCTTCCATGCCTCCTAATAAGCACACATTATCATAAGAAAGAATGAAGAGATGGATTCATACCTTTCCCAAAGGTATTAGCACGTAAGTGAATGTAATGGATTCGACTGGAATTCGAACTCGGCTCTCCGATTCCTCAATCCAAGCCACAATCCATTACTCTTCCATGCCTCCTAATAAGCACACATTATCATAAGAAAGAATGAAGATATGGATTCATATTTTCCCAAGGGTATTAGCACGTAAGTGAATGTAATGGATACCACTGGAATTCGAACTCGGCTCTCCGATTCCTCAATCCAAGCCATAATCCATTACTCTTCCATGCCTCCTAATAAACACACATAATCCTAAGAAAGAAAGAAGAGATGGATTCATACCTTTCCCAAGGGTATTGGCACGTAAGTGAATGTAATGGATTCGAATGGAATTCGAACTCGGCTCTCCGATTCCTCAATACAAGCCACTATATATTACTCTTCCATGCCTCCTAGTAAACACACATAATACTAAGACAGAAAGAAGAGATGGATTCATACCTTTCCCAAGGGTATTAGCACGTAAGTAAATGTAATGGATTCGACTGGAATTCGAACTCGGCTCTCCGAAGCCTCGATCCAAGCCACAATCCATTACTCTTCCATGCCTCCTAATAAGCACACATTATCATAAGAAAGAATGAAGAGATGGATTCATACCTTTCCCAAGGTTATTAGCACGTAAGTGAATGTAATGGATTCGACTGGAATTTGAACTCGGCTCTCCGATTCCTCAATCCAAGCCACAATCCATTACTCTTCCATGCCTCCCAATAAGCACACATTATCATAAGAAAGAATGAAGATATGGATTCATATTTTCCCAAGGGTATTAACACGTAAGTGAATGTATTGTATTCGACTGGAATTCGAACTCGGCTCTCCGATTCCTCAATCCAAGCCACAATCCATTACTCTTCCATGCCTCCTAATAAACACACATAATCCTAAGAAAGAAAGAAGAGATGGATTCATACCTTTCCCAAGGATATTAGCACGTAAGTAAATGTAATGGATTCGACTGGAATTCGAACTCGGCTCTCCGATTCCTCAATCCAAGCCACAATCCATTACTCTTCCATGCCTCCTAATAAGCACACATGATCGTAAGAAAGAATGAAGAGATGGATTCATACCTTTCCCAAGGGTATTAGCACGTAAGTGAATGTAATGGATTCGACTGGAATTCGAACTCGGCTCTCCGATTCCTCAATCCAAGACACAATCCATTACTCTTCCATGCCTCCTAATAAACACACATAATCCAAAGAAAGAAAGAAGAGATGGATTCATACCTTTCCCAAGGGTATTAGCACGTAAGTAAATGTAATGGATTCGACTGGAATTCGAACTCGTCTCTCCGATTCCTCAATCCAAGCCACAATCCATTACTCTTCCATTCCTCCTAATAAGCACACATTATCATAAGAAAGAATGAAGAGATGGATTCATAACTTTCCCAAGGGTATTAGCACGTAAGTGAATGTAATAGATTCGACTGGAATTCGAACACGGCTCTCCGATTCCTCAATCCAAGCCACAATCCATTACACTTCCATGCCTCCTAATAAACACACATAATCCAAAGAAAGAAAGAAGAGATGGATTCATACCTTTCCCAAGGGTATTAGCACGTAAGTAAATGTAATGGATTCAACTGGAATTCGAACTCGGCTCTCCGATTCCTCAATCCAAGCCACAATCCATTACTCTTCCATGCCTCCTAATAAACACACATAATCCAAAGAAAGAAAGAAGAGATGGATTCATACCTTTCACAAGGGTATTAGCACGTAAGTAAATGTAATAGATTCGACTGGAATTCGAACTCGGCTCTCCGATTCCTCAATCCAAGCAACAATCCATTACTCTTCCATGCCTCCTAATAAACACACATAATCCAAAGAAAGAAAGAAGAGATGGATTCATACATTTCCCAAGGGTATTAGCACGTAAGTAAATGTAATGGATTCGACTGGAATTCGAACTCGGCTCTCCGATTCCTCAATCCAAGCCACAATCCATTACTCTTCCATGCCTCCTAATAAGCACACATTATCATAAGAAAGAATGAAGAGATGGATTCATACCTTTCCCAAGGGTATTAGCACGTAAGTGAATGTAATGGATTCGACTGGAATTCGAAATCGGCTCTCCGATTCCTCAATCCAAGCCACAATCCATTACTCGTCGATGCCTCCTAATAAACACACATAATCCTAAGAAAGAAAGAAGAGATGGATTCATACCTTTCCCAAGGATATTAGCACGTAAGTAAATGTAATAGATTCGACTGGAATTCGAACTCGGCTCTCCGATTCCTCAATCCAAGCCACAATCCATTACTCTTCCATGCCTCCTAATAAACACACATAATCCTAAGAAAGAAAGAAGAGATGGATTCATACCTTTCCCAAGGGTATTAGCACGTAAGTAAATGTAATGGATTCGACTGGAATTCGAACTCGGCTCTCCGATTCCTCAATCCAAGCCACAATCCATTACTCTTCCATGCCTCCTAATAAGCACACATGATCATAAGAAAGAATGAAGAGATGGATTCATACCTTTCCCAAGGGTATTAGCACGTAAGTGAATGTAATGGATTCGACTGGAATTCGAACTCGGCTCTCCGATTCCTCAATCCAAGACACAATCCATTACTCTTCCATGCCTCCTAATAAACACACATAATCCAAAGAAAGAAAGAAGAGATGGATTCATACCTTTCCCAAGGGTATTAGCACGTAAGTAAATGTAATGGATTCGACTGGAATTCGAACTCGTCTCTCCGATTCCTCAATCCAAGCCACAATCCATTACTCTTCCATGCCTCCTAATAAGCACACATTATCATAAGAAAGAATGAAGAGATGGATTCATAACTTTTCCTAATAAAGGGTATTAGCACGTAAGTGAATGTAATAGATTCGACTGGAATTCGAACACGGCTCTCCGATTCCTCAATCCCAGCCACAATCCATTACACTTCCATGCCTCCTAATAAACACACATAATCCAAAGAAAGAAAGAAGAGATGGATTCATACCTTTCCCAAGGGTATTAGCACGTAAGTAAATGTAATGGATTCAACTGGAATTCGAACTCGGCTCTCCGATTCCTCAATCCAAGCCACAATCCATTACTCTTCCATGCCTCCTAATAAGCACACATTATCATAAGAAAGAATGAAGAGATGGATTCATACCTTTCCCAAGAGTATTAGCACGTAAGTGAATGTAATGGATTCGACTGGAATTCGAACTCGGGTCTCCGATTCCTCAATCCAAGCCACAATCTATTACTCTTCCATGCCTCCTAATAAACACACATAATCCAAAGAAAGAAAGAAGAGATGGATTCATACCTTTCCCAAGGGTATTAGCACGTAAGTAAATGTAATGGATTCGACTGGAATTCGAACTCGTCTCTCCGATTCCTCAATCCAAGCCACAATCCATTACTCTTCCATGCCTCCTAATAAGCACACATTATCATAAGAAAGAATGAAGAGATGGATTCATAACTTTCCCAAGGGTATTAGCACGTAAGTGAATGTAATAGATTCGACTGGAATTCGAACACGGCTCTCCGATTCCTCAATCCCAGACACAATCCATTACACTTCCATGCCTCCTAATAAACACACATAATCCAAAGAAAGAAAGAAGAGATGGATTCATACCTTTCCCAAGGGTATTAGCACGTAAGTAAATGTAATGGATTCAACTGGAATTCGAACTCGGCTCTCCGATTCCTCAATCCAAGCCACAATCCATTACTCTTCCATGCCTCCTAATAAGCACACATTATCATGAGAAAGAAAGAAGAGATGGATTCATACCATTCCCAAGGGTAGTAGCACGTAACTAAATGTAATGGATTCGACTGGAATTCGAACTCGGCTCTCCGATTCCTCAATCCAAGCCACAATCCATTACTCTTCCATTCCTCCTAATAAGCAAACATTATCATAACAAAGAATGAAGAGATGGATACATACCTTTCCCAAGGGTATTAGCACGTAAGTGAATGTAATGGATTCGACTGGAATTCGAACTCGGCTCTCCGATTCCTCAATCCAAGCCACAATCCATTACTCTTCCATGCCTCCTAATAAACACACATAATCCTAAGAAAGAAAGAAGAGATGGATTCATACCTTTCCCAAGGATATTAGCACGTAAGTAAATGTAATGGATTCGACTGGAATTCGAACTCGGCTCTCCGATTCCTCAATCCAAGCCACAATCCATTACTCTTCCATGCCTCCTAATAAGCACACATTATCATAAGAATGAATGAAGAGATGGATTCATACCTTTCCCAAGGGTATTAGCACGTAAGTGAATGCAATGGATTCGACGGAAATTCGAACTCGGCTCTCCGATTCCTCAATCCAAGCCACAATCCATTACTCTTCCATGCCTCCTAATAAACACACATAATCCAAAGAAAGAAAGAAGAGATGGATTCATACCTTTCCCAAGGGTATTAGCACGTAAGTAAATGTAATGGATTCGACTGGAATTGGAACTCGTCTCTCCGATTCCTCAATCCAAGCCACAATCCATTACTCTTCCATGCCTCCTAATAAGCACACATTATCATAAGAAAGAATGAAGAGATGGATTCATAACTTTCCCAAGGGTACTAGCACGTAAGTGAATGTAATAGATTTGACTGGAATTCGAACACGGCTCTCCGATTCCTCAATCCAAGCCACAATCCATTACTCTTCCATTCCTCCTAATAAACACACATAATCCAAAGAAAGAAAGAAGAGATGGATTCATACCTTTCCCAAGGGTATTAGCACGTAAGTAAATGTAATGGATTCAACTGGAATTCGAACTCGGCTCTCCGATTCCTCAATCCAAGCCACAATCCATTACTCGTCCATGCCTCCTAATAAGCACACATTATCATAAGAAAGAATGAAGAGATGGATTCATAATTTTCCCAAGGGTATTAGCACGTAAGTGAATGTAATGGATTCGACTGGAATTCGAACTCGGCTCTCCGATTCCTCAATCCAAGCCACAATCCATTACTCTTCCATGCCTCCTAATAAACACACATAATCCAAAGAAAGAAAGAAGAGATGGATTCATACCTTTCCCAAGGGTATTAGCACGTAAGTAAATGTAATAGATTCGACTGGAATTCGAACTCGGCTCTCCGATTCCTCAATCCAAGCCACAATCCATTACTCTTCCATGCCTCCTAATAAACACACATAATCCAAAGAAAGAAAGAAGAGATGGATTCATACCTTTCCCAAGGGTATTAGAACGTAAGTAAATGTAATGGATTCGACTGGAATTCGAACTCGGCTCTCCGATTCCTCAATCCAAGCCACAATCCATTACTCTTCCATGCCTCCTAATAAGCACACATTATCATAAGAAAGAATGAAGAGATGGATTCATACCTTTCCCAAGGGTATTAGCACGTAAGTGAATGTAATGGATTCGACTGGAATTCGAACTCGGCTCTCCGATTCCTCAATCCAAGCCACAATCCATTACTCTTCCATGCCTCCTAATAAACACACATAATCCAAAGAAAGAAAGAAGAGATGGATTCATACCTTTCCCAAGGGTATTAGCACGTAAGTAAATGTAATGGATCCGACTGGAATTCGAACTCGTCTCTCCGATTCCTCAATCCAAGCCACAATCCATTACTCTACCATGCCTCCTAATAAGCACACATTATCATAAGAAAGAATGAAGACATGGATACATAACTTTCCCAAGGTTATTAGCACGTAAGTGAATGTAATGGATTCGACTGGATTTCGGTCTCGTCTCTCCGATTCCTCAAACCAAGCCACAATCCATTATTCTTCCATGTCTCCTAATAAGCACACATAATCATAAGAAAGAATGAAGAGATAGATTCATGCCTTTCCCAAGGGTACTAGCACGTAAGTAAATGTAATGGATTCGACTGGAATTCGAAATCGGCTCTCCGATTATTAAATCCAAGCCACAATCCATTACTCTTCCATGTCTCCTAATAAGCACAAATTATCATAAGAAAGAATGAAGAGATGGATTCATACCTTTCCCAAAGTTATTAGCACGTAAGTAAATGTAATGGATTCGACTGGAATTCGAACTCGGCTCTCCGATTCCTCAATCCAATCCACAATACATTACTCTTCCATGCCTCCTAATAAACACACATAATCCTAAGAAAGAAAGAAGAGATGAATACATACCTTTCCCAAGGGTATTAGCACGTAAGTAAATGTAATGGATTCGACTGGAATTCGAACCCGGCTCTCCGATTCCTCAATCCAAGCCACAATCTATTACTCTTCCATGCCACCTAATAAGCACACATTATCATAAGAAAGAATGAAGAGATGGATTCATACCTTTCCCAAAGGTATTAGCAAGTAAGTAAATGTAATGGATTCGACTGGAATTCGAACTCGGCTCTCGGATTCCTCAATCCAAGCCACAATCCATTACTCTTCCATGCCTCCTAATAAACACAGATAATCCAAAGAAAGAAAGAAGAGATGGATTCATACCTTTCCCAAGGGTATTAGCACGTAAGTAAATGTAATGGATTCGACTGGAATTCGAACTCGGTTCTCCGATTCCTCAATCCAAGCCACAATACATTAATCTTCCATGCCTCCTAATAAACACACATAATCCTAAGAAAGAAAGAAGTGATGGATTCATACCTTTCCTAAGGGTATTAGCACGTAAGTAAATGTAATGGATTCGACAGGAATTCGAACTCGTGTCTCCGATTCCTCAATCCAAGCCACAATCCATTACTCTTCCATGCCTCCTAATAAGCACACATTATCATAAGAAAGAAAGAAGAGATGGATTCATACCTTTCCCAAGGGTATTAGCACGTAAGTGAATGTAATGGATTCGACTGGAATTCGAACTCGGCTCTCCGATTCCTCAATCCAAGCCACAATCCATTACTCTTCCATGCCTCCTAATAAACACATATAATCCCAAGAAAGAAAGAAGAGATGGATTCATACCTTTCCCAAGGGTATTAGCAGGTAAGTAAATGTAATGGATTCGACTGGAATTCGAACTCGTCTCTCCGATTCCTCAATCCAAGCCACAATCCATTACTCTTCCATGCCTCATAATAAGCACACATTATCATAAGAAAGAATGAAGAGATGGATTCATACCTTTCCCAAGGGTATTAGCACGTAAGTAAATGTAATGGATTCAACTGGAATTCGAACTCGGCTCTCCGATTCCTCAATCCAAGCCACAATCCATTACTCGTCCATGCCTCCTAATAAGCACACATTATCATAAGAAAGAATGAAGAGATGGATTCATAATTTTCCCAAGGGTATTAGCACGTAAGTGAATGTAATGGATTCGACTGGAATTCGAACTCGGCTCTCCGATTCCTCAATCCAAGCCACAATCCATTACTCTTCCATGCCTCCTAATAAACACACATAATCCAAAGAAAGAATGAAGAGATGGATTCATATCTTTCCCAAGGATATTAGCACGTAAGTGAATGTAAATGGATTCGACTGGAATTCAAACTCGGCTCTCCGATTCCTCAATCCAAGCCACAATCCATTACTCTTCCATGCCTCCTAATAAGCACACATTATCATAAGAAAGAAAGAAGAGATGGATTCATACCATTCCCAAGGGTATTAGCACGTAAGTGAATGTAATGGATTCGACTGGAATTCGAACTCGGCTCTCCGATTCCTCAATCCAAGCCACAATTCATTAATCTTCCATGCCTCCTAATAAACACACATAATCCTAAGAAAGAAGGAAGAGATGGATTCATACCTTTCCCAAGGGTATTAGCACGTAAGTGAATGTAATGGATTCGACTGGAATTCGAACTCGGCTCTCCGATTCCTCAATCCAAGCCACAATCCATTACTCTTCCATGCCTCCTAATAAGCACACATTATCATAAGAAAGAAAGAAGAGATGGATTCATACCTTTCCCAAGGGTATTAGCATTATAAGTGAATGTAATGGATCTGATTGGAATTCGAACTCGGCTCTCCGATTCCTCAATCCAAGCCACAATCCATTACTCTCCATGCCTCCTAATAAACACACATAATCCTAAGAAAGAAAGAAGAGATGGATTCATACCTTTCCCAAGGGTATTAGCACGTAAGTGAATGTAATGGATTCGACTGGAGTTCGAACTCGGCTTTCCAATTCCTCAATCCAAGCCACAATCCATTACTCTTCCATGCCTCCTAATAAGCACACATTATCATAAGAAAGAATGAAGAGATGGATTCATACCTTTCCCAAGGGTATTAGCACGTAAGTGAATGTAATGGATTCGACTGGAATTCGAATTCGGCTCTCCGATTCCTCAATCCAAGCCACAATCCATTACACTTCCAATCCTCCTAATAAGCACACAATATCATAAGAAAGAAAGAAGAGATGGATTCATACCTTTCCCAAGGGTATTAGCACGTAAGTGAATGTAATGGATTCGACTGGAATTCGAACTCGGCTCTTCGATTCCTCAATCCAAGCCACAATCCATTACTCTTCCATGCCTCCTAATAAGCACACATTATCATAAGAAAGAATGAAGAGATGGATTCATATCTTTCCCAAGTATATTAGCACGTAAGTGAATGTAATGGATTCGACTGGAGTTCGAACTCGGCTTTGCGATTCCTCAATCCAAGCCACAATCCATTACTCTTCCATGCCTCCTAATAAGCACACATTATCATAAGAAAAAATGAAGAGATGGATTCATACCTTTCCCAATGGTATTAGCACGTAAGTGAATGTAATGGATTCGACTGGAATTCGAACTCGGCTCTCCGATTCTTCAATCCAAGCCACAATACATTACTCTTCCATGCCTCCTAATAAACACACATAATCCTAAGAAAGAAAGAAGTGATGGATTCATACCTTTCCTAAGGTTATTAGCACGTAAGTAAATGTAATGGATTCGACTGGAATTCGAACTCGTCTCTCCGATTCCTCAATCCAAGCCACAATCCATTACTCTTCCATGCCTCCTAATAAGCACACATTATCATAAGAAAGAAGAGATGGATTCATACCTTTCCCAAGGGTATTAGCACGTAAGTGAATGTAATGGATTCGACTGGAATTCGAACTCGGCTCTCCGATTCCTCAATCCAAGCCACAATTCAATACTCTTCCATGCCTCCTAATAAACACACATAATCCTAAGAAAGAAAGAAGAGATGGATTCATACCTTTCCCAAGGGTATTAGCACGTAAGTGAATGTAATGGATTCGACTGGAATTCGAATTCGGCTCTCCGATTCCTCAATCCAAGCCACAATCCATTACTCTTCCATGCCTCCTAATAAGCACACATTATCATAAGAAAGAAAGAAGAGATGGATTCATACCTTTCCCAAGGGTATTAGCACATAAGTGAATGTAATGGATTCGATTGGAATTCGAACTCGGCTCTCCGACTCCTCAATCCAAGCCACAATCCATTACTCTTCCATGCCTCCTAATAAACACACATAATCCTAAGAAAGAAAGAAGAGATAGATTCATACCTTTCCCAAGGGTATTAGCACGTAAGTGAATGTAATGGATTCGACTGGAGTTCGAACTCGGCTTTCCAATTCCTCAATCCAAGCCACAATCCATTACTCTTCCATGCCTCCTAATAAGCACACATTATCATAAGAAAGAATGAAGAGATGGATTCATACCTTTCCCAAGGGTATTAGCACGTAAGTGAATGTAATGGATTCGACTGGAATTCGAACTCGGCTCTCCAATTCATCAATCCAAGCCACAATCCATTACTATTCCATGCCTCCTAATAAGCACACATTATCATAAGAAAGAAAGAAGAGATGGATTCATACCTTTCCCAAGGGTATTAGCACGTAAGTGAATGTAATGGATTCGACTGGAATTCGAACTCGGCTCTCCGATTCCTCAATCCAAGCCACAATCCATTACTCTTCCATGCCTCCTAATAAGCACACATTTTCATAAGAAAGAAAGAAGAGATGGATTCATACCTTTCCCAAGGGTATTAGCACGTAAGTGAATGTAATGGATTCGACTGGAATTCGAACTCGGCTCTCCGATTCCTCAATCTAAGCCAGAAGACATTACTCTTCCATGCCTCCTAATAAGCACACATTATCATAAGAAAGAATGAAGAGAAGGATTCATACCTTTCCCAAGGGTATTAGCACGTAAGTGAATGTAATGGATTCGACTGGAATTCGAACTCGGCTCTCCGATTCCTCAATCCAAGCCTCAATCCATTACTCTTCCATGAATCCTAATAAACACACATAATCCTAAGAAAGAAAGAAGAGATGGATTCATACCGTTCCCAAGGGTATTAGCACGTAAGTGAATGTAATGGATTCGACTGGAATTCGAACTCGGCTCTCCGATTCCTCAAACCAAGCCACAATCCATTACTCTTCCATGCCTCCTAATAAGCACATATTATCATAAGAAAGAAAGAAGAGATGGATTCATAACTTTCCCAAGGGTATTAGCACGTAAGTGAATGTAATGGATTCGACTGGAATTCGAACTCGGCTCTCTGATTCCTCAATACAAGCCACAATCCATTACTCTTCCATGCCTCCTAATAAGCACACATTATCATAAGAAAGAAAGAAGAGATGGATTCATACCTTTCCCAAGGGTATTAGCACGTAAGTGAATGTAATGGATTCGACTGGAATTCGAACTCGACTCTCCGATTCCTCAATCCAAGCCACAATCCATTACTCTTCCATGCCTCCTAATAAGCTCACATTACCATAAGAAAGAAAGAAGAGATGGATTCATACCTTTCCCAAGGGTATTAGCACGTAAGTGAATGTAATGGATTCGACTGGAATTCGAACTCGGCTCTCCGATTCCTCACTCCAAGCCACGATCCATTACTCTTCCATGCCTCCTAATAAGCACACATGATCATAAGAAAGAAAGAAGAGATGGATTCATACCTTTCCCAAGGGTATTAGCACGTAAGTGAATGTAATGGATTCGACTGGAATTCGAACTCGGCTCTCCGATTCCTCACTCCAAGCCACGATCCATTACTCTTCCATGCCTCCTAATAAGCACACATTATCATAAGAAAGAAAGAAGAGATGGATTCATACCTTTCCTAAGGGTATTAGCACGTAAGTGGATGTAATGGATTCGACTGGAATTCGAACTCGGCTCTCCGATTCCTCACTCCAAGCCACGATCCATTACTCTTCCATGCCTCCTAATAAGCACACATTATCATAAGAAAGAAAGAAGAGATGGATTCATAACTTTCCCAAGGGTATTAGCACGTAAGTGAATGTAATGGATTCGACTGGAATTCGAACTCGGCTCTCTGATTTCTCAATCCAAGCCACAATCCATTACTCTTCCATGCCTCCTAATAAGCACACATGATCATAAGAAAGAAAGAAGAGATGGATTCATACCTTTCCCATGGGTATTAGCACGTAAGTGAATGTAATGGATTCGACTGGATTTCGAACTCGTCTCTCCGATTCCTCAATCCAAGCCACAATCCATTACTCTTCCATGCCTCCTAATAAGCACACATTATCATAAGAAAGAAAGAAGAGATGGATTCATGCCTTTCCCAAGGGTAGTAGCACGTAAGTGAATGTAATGGATTCGACTCCGAATTCGAACTCGCCTCCTCTCCGATTCCTCAATCCAAGCCACAATCCATTACTCTTCCATGCCTCCTAATAAGCACACATTATCATAAGAAAGAAAGAAGAGATGGATTCATAACTTTCCCAAGGGTATTAGCACGTAAGTAAATGTAATGGATTCGACTGGAATTCGAACTCGTCTATCAGATTCCTCAATCCAAGCCACAATCCATTACTCTTCCATGACCCCTAATAAGCACATATAATCCTAAGAAAGAAAGAAGATATGGATTCATATATTTCCCAAGGGTATGAGCACGTAAGTGAATGTAATGGATTCGACTGGAATTCGAACTCGGCTCTCCGATTCCTCAATCCAAGCCACAATCCATTATTCTTCCATGCCTCCTAATAAGCACACATTATCATAAGAAAGAAAGAAGAGATGGATTCATACCTTTCCCAAGGGTATTAGCACGTAAGTGAATGTAATGGATTCGACTGGAATTCGAACTCGGCTCTCCGATTCCTCACTCCAAGCCACGATCCATTACTCTTCCATGCCTCCTAATAAGCACACATTATCTTAAGAAAGAAAGAAGAGATGGATTCATACCTTTCCTAAGGGCATTAGCACGTAAGTGAATGTAATGGATTCGACTGGAATTCGAACTCGACTCTCCGATTCCTCAATCCAAGCCACAATCCATTACTCTACCATGCCTCCTAATAAGCACACATTATCATAAGAAAGAAAGAAGAGATGGATTCATAACTTTCCCAAGGGTATTAGCACGTAAGTGAATGTAATGGATTCGACTGGAATTCGAACTCGGCTCTCCGATTCCTCAATCCAAGCCACAATCCATTACTCTTCCATGCCTCCTAATAAGCACACATTATCATAAGAAAGAAAGAAGAGGTGGATTCATACCTTTCCCAAGGGTATTAGCACGTAAGTAAATGTAAAGGATTCGACTGGAATTCGAACTCGTCTCTCCGATTCCTCAATCCCAGCCACAATCCATTACTCTTCCATGACCCCTAATAAGCACACATAATCCTAAGAAAGAAAGAAGATATGGATTCATATCTTTCCCAAGGTATTAGCACGTAAGTGAATGTAATGGATTCGACTGGAATTCGAACTCGGCTCTCCGATTCCTCAATCCAAGCCACAATCCATTACTCTTCCATGCCTCCTAATAAGCACACATTATCATAAGAATGAAAGAAGAGATGGATTCATACCTTTCCCAAGGGTATTAGCACATAAGTGAATGTAATGGATTCGATTGGAATTCGAACTCGGCTCTCCGATTCCTCAATCCATGCCACAATCCATTACGCTAACATGCCTCCTAATAAGCACACATTATCATAAGAAAGAAAGAAGAGATGGATTTGTATCTTTCCCAAGGTTATTAGCACTTAAGTGAATGTAATGGATTCGACTGGAATTCGAACTCGGCTCTCCGATTCCTCAATCTAAGCCACAATCCATTACTCTTCCATGCCTCTTAATAAGCACACATAATCCTAAGAAAGAAAGAAGAGATGGATTCATACCTTTCCCAAGGGTATTAGCACGTAAGTGAATGTAATGGATTCGACTGGAATTCGAAATCGTCTCTCCGATTCCTCAATCCCAGCCACAATCCATTACTCTTCCATGACCCCTAATAAGCACACATAATCCTAAGAAAGAAAGAAGATATGGATTCATATCTTTCCCAGGGTATTAGAAGCACGTAAGTGAATGTAATGGATTCGACTGGAATTCGAACTCAGCTCTCCGATTCCTCAATCCAAGCCACAATCCATTATTCTTCCATGCCTCCTAATAAGCACACATTATCATAAGAATGAAAGAAGAGATGGATTCATACCTTTCCCAAGGGTATTAGCACGTAAGTGAATGTAATGGATTCGATTGGAATTCGAACTCGGCTCTCCGATTCCTCAATCCATGCCACAATCCATTACGCTAACATGCCTCCTAATAAGCACACATTATCATAAGAAAGAAAGAAGAGATGGATTTGTAACTTTCCCAAGGTTATTAGCACTTAAGTGAATGTAATGGATTCGACTGGAATTCGAACTCGGCTCTCCGATTCCTCAATCTAAGCCACAATCCATTACTCTTCCATGCCTCCTAATAAGCACACATAATCCTAAGAAAGAAAGAAGAGATGGATTCATACCTTTCCCAAGGGTATTAGCACGTAAGTGAATGTAATGGATTCGACTGGAATTCGAACTCGTCTCTCCGATTCCTCAATCCAAGCCACAATCCATTACTCTTCCATGCCCCCTAATAAGCACACATTATCATAAGAAAGAAAGAAGAGATGGATTCATGCCTTTCCCAAGGGTATTAGCACGTAAGTGAATGTAATGGATTCGACTGGAATTCTAACTCGGCTCTCCGATTCCTCAATCCAAGCCACAATCCATTACTCTTCCATGCCTCCTAATAACCACACATACTCATAAGAAAGAAAGAAGAGATGGATTCATACCTTTCCCAAGGGTATTAGCACGTAAGTGAATGTAATGGATTCGACTGGAATTCGAACACGCACACATTATCTCTCCGATTCCTCAATCCAAGCCACAATCCATTACTCTTCCATGCCTCCTAATAAGCACACATTATCATAAGAAAGAAAGAAGAGGTGGATTCATACCTTTCCCAAGGGTATTAGCACGTAAGTAAATGTAATGGATTCGACTGGAATTCGAACTCGTCTCTCCGATTCCTCAATCCCAGCCACAATCCATTACTCTTCCATGACCCCTAATAAGCACACATAATCCTAAGAAAGAAAGAAAGAAGATATGGATTCATATCTTTCCCAAGGTATTAGCACGTAAGTGAATGTAATGGATTCGACTGGAATTCGAACTCGGCTCTCCGATTCCTCAATCCAAGCCACAATCCATTACTCTTCCATGCCTCCTAATAAGCACACATTATCATAAGAATGAAAGAAGAGATGGATTCATATCTTTCCCAAGGGTATTAGCACATAAGTGAATGTAATGGATTCGATTTGAATTCGATCTCGGCTCTCCGATTCCTCAATCCATGCCACAATCCATTACGCTAACATGCCTCCTAATAAGCACACATTATCATAAGAAAGAAAGAAGAGGTGGATTTGTACCTTTCCCAAGGTTATTAGCACTTAAGTGAATGTAATGGATTCGACTGGAATTCGAACTCGGCTCTCCGATTCCTCAATCTAAGCCACAATCCATTACTCTTCCATGCCTCCTAATAAGCACACATAATCCTAAGAAAGAAAGAAGAGATGGATTCATACCTTTCCCAAGGGTATTAGCACGTAAGTGAATGTAATGGATTCGACTGGAATTCGAACTCGTCTCTCCGATTCCTCAATCCCAGCCACAATCCATTACTCTTCCATGACCCCTAATAAGCACACATAATCCTAAGAAAGAAAGAAGATATGGATTCATATCTTTCCCAAGGTATTAGCACGTAAGTGAATGTAATGGATTCGACTGGAATTCGAACGGCTCTCCGATTCCTCAATCCAAGCCACAATCCATTACACTTCCATGCCTCCTAATAAGCACACATTATCATAAGAATGAAAGAAGAGATGGATTCATACCTTTCCCAAGGATATTAGCACATAAGTGAATGTAATGGATTCGATTGGAATTCGAACTCGGCTCTCCGATTCCTCAATCCATGCCACAATCCATTACGCTAACATGCCTCCTAATAAGCACACATTATCATAAGAAAGAAAGAAGAGATGGATTTGTACCTTTCCCAAGGTTATTAGCACTTAAGTGAATGTAATGGATTCGACTGGAATTCGAACTCGGCTCTCCGATTCCTCAATCTAAGCCACAATCCATTACTCTTCCATGCCTCCTAATAAGCACACATAATCCTAAGAAAGAAAGAAGAGATGGATTCATAGCTTTCCCAAGGGTATTAGCACGTAAGTGAATGTAATGGATTCGACTGGAATTCGAACTCGTCTCTCCGATTCCTCAATCCAAGCCACAATCCATTACTCTTCCATGCCCCCTAATAAGCACACATTATCATAAGAAAGAAAGAAGAGATGGATTCATGCCTTTCCCAAGGGTATTAGCACGTAAGTGAATGTAATGGATTCGACTGGAATTCGAACTCGGCTCTCCGATTCCTCAATCCAAGCCACAATCCATTACTCTTCCATGCCTCCTAATAAGCACACATTATCATAAGAAAGAAAGAAGAGGTTGATTCATACCTTTCCCAAGGGTATTAGCACGTAAGTAAATGTAATGGATTCGACTGGAATTCGAACTCGTCTCTCCGATTCCTCAATCCAAGCCACAATCCATTACTCTTCCATGACCCCTAATAAGCACACATAATCCTAAGAAAGAAAGAATATATGAATTCATATCTTTCCCAATGTTATTAGCACGTAAGTGAATGTAATGGATTCGACTGGAATTCGAACTCGGCTCTCCGATTCCTCAATCCAAGCCACAATCCATTACTCTTCCATGCCTCCTAATAAGCACACATTATCATAAGAAAGAAAGAAGAGATGGATTCATACCTTTCCCAAGGGTATTAGCACATAAGTGAATGTAATGGATTCGATTGGAATTATAACTCGGCTCTCCGATTCCTCAATCCAAGCCACAATCCATTACTCTTCCATGCCTCCTAATAAACACACATAATCCTAAGAATGAAAGAAGAGATGGATTCATACCTTTCCCAAGTGTATTAGCACGTAAGTGAATGTAATGGATTCGACTGGAGTTTGAACTCGTCTCTCCGATTCCTCAATCCAAGCCACAATCCATTACTCTTCCATGCCTCCTAATAAGCACACATTATCATAAGAAAGAAAGAAGAGATGGATTCATGCCTTTCCCAAGGGTATTAGCACGTAAGTTAATGTAATGGATTCGACTGGAATTCGAACTCGGCTCTCCGATTCCTCAATCCAAGCCACAATCCATTACTCTTCCATGCCTCCTAATAAGCACACATTATCATAAGAAAGAAAGAAGAGGTTGATTCATACCTTTCCCAAGGGTATTAGCACGTAAGTGAATGTAATGGATTCGACTGGAATTCGAACTCGGCTCTCCGATTCCTCAATCCAAGCCACAATCCATTACTCTTCCATGACCCCTAATAAGCACACATAATCCTAAGAAAGAAAGAAGATATGGATTCATATCTTTCCCAAGGGTATTAGCACGTAAGTGAATGTAATGGATTCGACTGGAATTCGAACTCGGCTCTCCGATTCCTCAATCCAAGCCACAATCCATTACTCTTCCATGCCTCCTAATACACACATTATCATAAGAAAGAAAAAGAAGAGATGGATTCATACCTTTCCCAAGGGTATTAGCACATAAGTGAATGTAATGGATTCGATTGGAATTCGAACTCGGCTCTCCGATTCCTCAATCCAAGCCACAATCCATTACTCTTCCATGCCTCCCAATAAACACACATAATCCTAAGAAAGAAAGAAGAGATGGATTCATACCTTTCCCAAGGGTATTAGCACGTAAGTGAATGTAATGGATTCGACTGGAGTTCGAACTCGGCTTTACGATTCCTCAATCCACGCCACAATCCATTACTCTTCCATGCCTCCTAATAAGCACACATTATCATAAGAAAGAATGAAGAGATGGATTCATACCTTTCCCAAGGGTATTAGCACGTAAGTGAATGTAATGGATTCGACTGGAATTCGAACTCGGCTCTCCGATTCCTCAATCCAAGCCACAATCCATTACTATTCCATGCCTCCTAATAAGCACACATTATCATTAGAAAGAAAGAAGAGATGGATTCATACCTTTCCCAAGGGTATTAGCACGTAAGTGAATGTAATGGATTCGACTGGAATTGAACTCGGCTCTCCGATTCCTCAATCCAAGCCACAATCCATTACTCTTCCATGCCTCCTAATAAGCACACATTATCATAAGAAAGAATGAAGAGATGGATTCATACCTTTCCTGAAGGTTATTAGCACGTAAGTGAATGTAATGGATTCGACTGAATTCGAACTCGGCTCTCCGATTCCTCAATCCAAGCCACAATCCATTATTCTTCCATGCCTCCTAATAAACACACATAATCCTAAGAAAGAAGAGATGGATTCATACCTTTCCCAAGGTTGTTAGCACGTAAGTGAATGTAATGGATTCGACTGAATTCGAACACGGCTCTCCGATTCCTCAATCCAAGCCACAATCCATTATTCTTCCATGCCTCCTAATAAACACACATAATCCTAAGAAAGAAGAGATGGATTCATACCTTTCCCAAGGTTATTAGCACGTAAGTGAATGTAATGGATTCGACTGGAATTCGAACTCGGCTCTCCGATTCCTCAATCCAAGCCACAATCCATTACACTTCCATGCCTCCTAATAAGCACACATTATCATAAGAAAGAAAGAAGAGATGGATTCATACCTTTCCCCAGGGTATGAGCACGTAAGTGAATGTAATGGATTCGACAGGAATTCGAACTCGGCTCTCCGATTCCTCAATCCAAGCCACAATATATTACTCTTCCATGCCTCCTAATAAACACACATAATCCTAAGAAAGAAAGAAGTGATGGATTCATACCTTTCCTAAAGGGTATTAGGACGTAAGTAAATGTAATGGATTCGACTGAATTCGAACTCGGCTCTCCGATTCCTCAATCCATGCCACAATCCATTACTCTTCCAAGCCTCCTAATAAGCACACATTATCATAAGAAAGAATGAAGAGATGGATTCATGCCTTTCCCAAGGGTATTAGCACGTAAGTGAATGTAATGGATTCGACTGGAATTAGAACTCGTCTCTCCGATTCCTCAATCCAAGCCACAATCCATTACTCTTCCATGCCTCCTAATAAGCACACATTATCATAAGAAAGAAAGAAGAGATGGATTCATGCCTTTCCCAAGGGTAGTAGCACGTAAGTGAATGTAATGGATTCGACTGGAATTCGAACTCGGCTCTCCGATTCCTCAATCCAAGCCACAATCCATTACTCTTCCATGCCTCCTAATAACCACACATAATCATAAGAAAGAAAGAAGAGATGGATTCATACCTTTCCTAAGGGTATTAGCACGTATGTGAATGTAATGGATTCTACTGGAATTCGAACACGGCTCTCCGATTCCTCAATCCAAGCCACAATCCATTACTCTTCCATGCCTCCTAATAAGCACACATTATCATAAGAAAGAAAGAAGAGGTGGATTCATACCTTTCCCAAAAATATTAGCACGTAAGTAAATGTAATGGATTCGACTGGAATTCGAACTCGTCTATCAGATTCCTCAATCCAAGCCACAATCCATTACTCTTCCATGACCCCTAATAAGCACACATAATCCTAAGAAAGAAAGAAGATATGGATTCATATCTTTCCCAAGGGTATTAGCACGTAAGTGAATGTAATGGATTCGACTGGAATTCGAACTCGGCTCTCCGATTCCTCAATCCAAGCCACAATCCATTACTCTTCCATGCCTCCCAATAAACACACATAATCCTAAGAAAGAAAGAAGAGATGGATTCATACCTTTCCCAAGGGTATTAGCACGTAAGTGAATGTAATGGATTCGACTGGAGTTCGAACTCGGCTTTGCGATTCCTCAATCCACGCCACAATCCATTACTCTTCCATGCCTCCTAATAAGCACACATTATCATAAGAAAGAATGAAGAGATGGATTCATACCTTTCCCAAGGGTATTAGCACGTAAGTGAATGTAATGGATTCGACTGGAATTCGAACTCGGCTCTCCGATTCCTCAATCCAAGCCACAATCCATTACTATTCCATGCCTCCTAATAAACACACATTATCATAAGAAAGAATGAAGAGATGGATTCATACCTTTCCCAAGGTTATTAGCACGTAAGTGAATGTAATGGATTCGACTGGAATTCGAACTCGGCTCTCCGATTCCTCAATCCAAGCCACAATCCATTACTCTTCCATGCCTCCTAATAAGCACACATTATCATAAGAAAGAAAGAAGAGATTGGATTCATACCTTTTCCCAAAAAATATTAGCACGTAAGTAAATGTAATGGATTCGACTGGAATTCGAACTCGTCTATCAGATTCCTCAATCCAAGCCACAATCCATTACTCTTCCATGCCTCCTAATAAGCACACATTATCATAAGAAAGAAAGAAGAGATGGATTCATACCTTTCCCAAGGGTATTAGCACATAAGTGAATGTAATGGATTCGATTGGAATTCGAACTCGGCTCTCCGATTCCTCAATCCAAGCCACAATCCATTACTCTTCCATGCCTCCCAATAAACACACATAATCCTAAGAAAGAAAGAAGAGATGGATTCATACCTTTCCCAAGGGTATTAGCACGTAAGTGAATGTAATGGATTCGACTGGAGTTCGAACTCGGCTTTGCGATTCCTCAATCCACGCCACAATCCATTACTCTTCCATGCCTCCTAATAAGCACACATTATCATAAGAAAGAATGAAGAGATGGATTCATACCTTTCCCAAGGGTATTAGCACGTAAGTGAATGTAATGGATTCGACTGGAATTCGAACTCGGCTCTCCGATTCCTCAATCCAAGCCACAATCCATTACTCTTCCATGCCTCCTAATAAGCACACATTATCATAAGAAAGAATGAAGAGATGGATTCATACCTTTCCCAAGGTTATTAGCACGTAAGTGAATGTAATGGATTCGACTGGAATTCGAACTCGGCTCTCCGATTCCTCAATCCAAGCCACAATCCATTATTCTTCCATGCCTCCTAATAAACACACATAATCCTAAGAAAGAAGAGATGGATTCATACCTTTCCCAAGGGTATTAGCACGTAAGTGAATGTAATGGATTCGACTGGAATTCGAACACGGCTCTCCGATTCCTCAATCCAAGCCACAATCCATTATTCTTCCATGCCTCCTCATAAACACACATAATCCTAAGAAAGAAGAGATGGATTCATACCTTTCCCAAGGTTATTAGCACGTAAGTGAATGTAATGGATTCGACTGGAATTCGAACTCGGCTCTCCGATTCCTCAATCCAAGCCACAATATATTACTCTTCCATGCCTCCTAATAAACACACATAATCCTAAGAAAGAAAGAAGTGATGGATTCATACCTTTCCTAAAGGGTATTAGGACGTAAGTAAATGTAATGGATTCGACTGGAATTCGAACTCGGCTCTCCGATTCCTCAATCCAAGCCACAATCCATTACTATTCCATGCCTCCTAATAAGCACACATTATCATTAGAAAGAAAGAAGAGATGGATTCATACCTTTCCCAAGGGTATTAGCACGTAAGTGAATGTAATGGATTCGACTGGAATTAGAACTCGGCTCTCCGATTCCTCAATCCAAGCCACAATCCATTACTCTTCCATGCCTCCTAATAAGCACACATTATCATAAGAAAGAATGAAGAGATGGATTCATACCTTTCCCAAGGTTATTAGCACGTAAGTGAATGTAATGGATTCGACTGGAATTCGAACTCGGCTCTCCGATTCCTCAATCCAAGCCACAATCCATTATTCTTCCATGCCTCCTAATAAACACACATAATCCTAAGAAAGAAGAGATGGATTCATACCTTTCCCAAGGTTGTTAGCACGTAAGGAATGTAATGGATTCGACTGGAATTCGAACACGGCTCTCCGATTCCTCAATCCAAGCCACAATCCATTATTCTTCCATGCCTCCTAATAAACACACATAATCCTAAGAAAGAAGAGATGGATTCATACCTTTCCCAAGGTTATTAGCACGTAAGTGAATGTAATGGATTCGACTGGAATTCGAACTCGGCTCTCGATTCCTCAATCCAAGCCACAATCCATTACACTTCCATGCCATTTTTAATAAGAAGAGACACATTATCATAAGAAAGAAAGAAGAGATGGATCCTCAACCAAGCCACAATCCATTACCTTTCCCAAGGGTATGAGCACGTAAGAAAGTGAATGTAATGGATTCGACAGGAATTCGAACTCGGCTCTCCGATTCCTCAATCCAAGCCACAATATATTACTCTTCCATGCCTCCTAATAAACACACATAATCCTAAGAAAGAAAGAAGTGATGGATTCATACCTTTCCTAAAGGGTATTAGGAATAAACACACATAATCCTAAATGTAATGGATTCGACTGGAATTCGAACTCGGCTGAATCCGATTCCTCAATCCAAGCCACAATCCATTACTATTCCATGCCTCCTAATAAGCACACATTATCATTAGAAAGAAAGAAGAGATGGATTCATACCTTTCCCAAAGGGTATTAGCACGTAAGTGAATGTAATGGATTCGACTGGAATTAGAACTCGGCTCTCCGATTCCTCAATCCAAGCCACAATCCATTACTCTTCCATGCCTCCTAATAAACACACATTATCCTAAGAAAGAATGAAGAGATGGATTCATACCTTTCCCAAGGGTATTAGCACGTAAGTGAAATGTAATGGATTCGACTGGAATTAGAACTCGGCTCTCCGATTCCTCAATCCAAGCCACAATCCATTACTATTCCATGCCTCCTAATAAGCACACATTATCATTAGAAAGAAAGAAGAGATGGATTCATACCTTTCCCAAGGGTATTAGCACGTAAGTGAATGTAATGGATTCGACTGGAATTCGAACTCGGCTCTCCAATTCCTCAATCCAAGCCACAATCCATTATTCTTCCATGCCTCCTAATAAACACACATAATCCTAAGAAAGAAGAGATGGATTCATACCTTTCCCAAGGTTGTTAGCACGTAAGTGAATGTAATGGATTCGACTGGAATTCGAACACGGCTCTCCGATTCCTCAATCCAAGCCACAATCCATTATTCTTCCATGCCTCCTAATAAACACACATAATCCTAAGAAAGAAGAGATGGATTCATACCTTTCCCAAGGTTATTAGCACGTAAGTGAATGTAATGGATTCGACTGGAATTCGAACTCGGCTCTCCGATTCCTCAATCCAAGCCACAATCCATTACACTTCCATGCCTCCTAATAAGCACACATTATCATAAGAAAGAAAGAAGGGATGGATTCATACCTTTCCCAAGGGTATGAGCACGTAAGTGAATGTAATGGATTCGACAGGAATTCGAACTCGGCTCTCCGATTCCTCAATCCAAGCCACAATATATTACTCTTCCATGCCTCCTAATAAACACACATAATCCTAAGAAAGAAAGAAGTGATGGATTCATACCTTTCCTAAAGGGTATTAGGACGTAAGTAAATGTAATGGATTCGACTGGAATTCGAACTCGGCTCTCCGATTCCTCAATCCATGCCACAATCCATTACTCTTCCAAGCCTCCTAATAAGCACACATTATCATAAGAAAGAATGAAGAGATGGATTCATACCTTTCCCAAGGGTATTAGCACGTAAGTGAATGTAATGGATTCGACTGGAATTAGAACTCGTCTCTCCGATTCCTCAATCCAAGCCACAATCCATTACTCTTCCATGCCTCCTAATAAGCACACATTATCATAAGAAAGAAAGAAGAGATGGATTCATGCCTTTCCCAAGGGTAGTAGCACGTAAGTGAATGTAATGGATTCGACTGGAATTCGAACTCGGCTCTCCGATTCCTCAATCCAAGCCACAATCCATTACTCTTCCATGCCCCCTAATAAGCACACATTATCATAAGAAAGAAAGAAGAGATGGATTCATACCTTTCCTAAGGGTATTAGCACGTATGTGAATGTAATGGATTCGACTGGAATTCGAACTCGGCTCTCCTATTCCTCAATCCAAGCCACAATCCATTACTCTTCCATGCCTCCTAATAAGCACACATTATCATAAGAAAGAAAGAAGAGATGGATTCATACCTTTCCCAAGGGTATTAGCACATAAGTGAATGTAATGGATTCGATTGGAATTCGAACTCGGCTCTCCGATTCCTCAATCCAAGCCACAATCCATTACTCTTCCATGCCTCCTAATAAACACACATAATCCTAAGAAAGAAAGAAGAGATGGATTCATACCTTTCTCATGGGTATTAGCACGTAAGTGAATGTAATGGATTCGACTGGAGTTCGAACTCGTCTCTTCGATTCCTCAATCCGAGCCACAATCCATTACTCTTCCATGCCTCCTAATAAGCACACATTATCATAAGAAAGAAAGAAGAGATGGATTCATGCCTTTCCCAAGGGTATTAGCACGTAAGTGAATGTAATGGATTCGACTGAATTCGAACTCGGCTCTCCGATTCCTCAATCCAAGCCACAATCCATTACTCTTCCATGCCTCCTAATAAGCACACATTATCATAAGAAAGAAAGAAAAGGTGGATTCATATCTTTCCCAAGGGTATTAGCACGTAAGTAAATGTAATGGATTCGACTGGAATTCGAACTCGTCTCTCCGATTCCTCAATCCCAGCCACAATCCATTACTCTTCCATGACCCCTAATAAGCACACATAATCCTAAGAAAGAAAGAAGATATGGATTCATATCTTTCCCAAGGTATTAGCACGTAAGTGAATGTAATGGATTCTGACTGAATTCGAACTCGGCTCTCCGATTCCTCAATCCAAGCCACAATCCATTACTATTCCATGCCTCCTAATAAGCACACATTATCATAAGAATGAAAGAAGAGATGGATTCATACCTTTCCCAAGGGTATTAGCACATAAGTGAATGTAATGGATTCGATTGGAATTCGAACTCGGCTCTCCGATTCCTCAATCCAAGCCACAATCCATTACTCTTCCATGCCTCCTAATAAAACACATAATCCTAAGAAAGAAAGAAGAGATGGATTCATACCTTTCCAAGGGTATTAGCACGTAAGTGAATGTAATGGATTCGACTGGAGTTCGAACTCGGCTTTCCGATTCCTCAATCCAATCCACAATCCATTACTCTTCCATGCCTCCTAATAAGCACACATTATCATAAAAAGAATGAAGAGTTGGATTCATACCTTTCCCAAAGGGTATTAGCACGTAAGTGAATGTAATGGATTCGACTGGAATTCGAACTCGGCTCTCCGATTCTCAATCCAAGCCACAATCCATTACTCTTCCATGCCTCCTAATAAACACACATAATCCTAAGAAAGAAAGAAGAGATGGATTCATACCTTTCTCAAGGGTATTAGCACGTAAGTGAATGTAATGGATTCGACTAGAGTTCGAACTCGTCTCTCCGATTCCTCAATCCGAGCCACAATCCATTACTCTTCCATGCCTCCTAATAAGCACACATTATCATAAGAAAGAAAGAAGAGATGGATTCATGCCTTTCCCAAGGGTATTAGCACGTAAGTGAATGTAATGGATTCGACTGGAATTCGAACTCGGCTCTCCGATTCCTCAATCCAAGCCACAATCCATTACTCTTCCATGCCTCCTAATAAGCACACATTATCATAAGAAAGAAAGAAGAGGTGGATTCATATCTTTCCCAAGGGTATTAGCACGTAAGTAAATGTAATGGATTCGACTGGAATTCGAACTCGTCTCTCCGATTCCTCAATCCCAGCCACAATCCATTACTCTTCCATGACCCCTAATAAGCACACATAATCCTAAGAAAGAAAGAAGATATGGATTCATATCTTTCCCAAGGTATTAGCACGTAAGTGAATGTAATGGATTCGACTGGAATTCGAAATCGGCTCTCCGATTCCTCAATCCAAGCCACAATCCATTACTATTCCATGCCTCCTAATAAGCACACATTATCATAAGAATGAAAGAAGAGATGGATTCATACCTTTCCCAAGGGTATTAGCACATAAGTGAATGTAATGGATTCGATTGGAATTTGAACTCGGCTCTCCGATTCCTCAATCCAAGCCACAATCCATTACTCTTCCATGCCTCCTAATAAACACACATAATCCTAAGAAAGAAAGAAGAGATGGATTCATACCTTTCCCAAGGGTATTAGCACGTAAGTGAATGTAATGGATTCGACTGGAGTTCGAACTCGGCTTTCCGATTCCTCAATCCAATCCACAATCCATTACTCTTCCATGCCTCCTAATAAGCACACATTATCATAAGAAAGAATGAAGAGATGGATTCATACCTTTCCCAAGGGTATTAGCACGTAAGTGAATGTAATGGATTCGACTGGAATTCGAACTCGGCTCTCCGATTCCTCAATCCAAGCCACAATCCATTACTCTTCCATGCCTCCTAATAAACACACATAATCCTAAGAAAGAAAGAAGAGATGGATTCATACCTTTCTCAAGGGTATTAGCACGTAAGTGAATGTAATGGATTCGACTGGAGTTCGAACTCGTCTCTCCGATTCCTCAATCCGAGCCACAATCCATTACTCTTCCATGCCTCCTAATAAGCACACATTATCATAAGAAAGAAAGAAGAGATGGATTCATGCCTTTCCCAAGGGTATTAGCACGTAAGTGAATGTAATGGATTCGACTGGAATTCGAACTCGGCTCTCCGATTCCTCAATCCAAGCCACAATCCATTACTCTTCCATGACCCCTAATAAGCACACATAATCCTAAGAAAGAAAGAAGAGATGGATTCATACCTTTCCCAAGGTATTAGCACGTAAGTGAATGTAATGGATTCGACTGGAATTCGAACTCGGCTCTCCGATTCCTCAATCCAAGCCACAATCCATTACTGTTCCATGACTCCTAATAAGCACACATAATCATAAGAAAGAAAGAAGAGATGGATTCATACCTTTCCCAAGGGTATTAGCACGTAAGTGAATGTAATGGATTCGACTGGAATTCGAACTCGGCTCTCCGATTCCTCAATCCAAGCCACAATCCATTACTGTTCCATGCCTCCTAATAAGCACACATAATCATAAGAAAGAAAGAAGAGATGGATTCATACCTTTCCCAAGGGTATTAGCACGTAAGTGAATGTAATGGATTCTACTGGAATTCGAACTCGTCTCTACGATTCCTCAATCCGAGCCACAATCCATTACTCTTCCATGCCTCCTAATAAGCACACATTATCATAAGAAAGAAAGAAGAGATGGATTCATACCTTTCCCAAGGGTATTAGCACGTAAGTGAATGTAATGGATTCGACTGGAATTCGAACTCGGCTCTCCGATTCCTCAATCCAAGCCACAATCCATTACTCTTCCATGCCTCTAATAAGCACACATTATCATAAGAAAGAAAGAAGAGGTGGATTCATATCTTTCCCAAGGGTATTAGCACGTAAGTAAATGTAATGGATTCGACTGGATTTCGAACTCGTCTCCGATTCCTCAATCCCAGCCACAATCCATTACTCTTCCATGACCCTAATAAGTACACACATAATCCTTAGAAAGAAAAGAAGATATGGATTCATATCTTTCCCAAGGTATTAGCACGTAAGTGAATGTAATGGATTCGACTGGAATTCGAACTCGGCTCTCCGATTCCTCAATCCAAGCCACAATCCATTACTATTCCATGCCTCCTAATAAGCACACATTATCATAAGAATGAAAGAAGAGATGGATTCATACCTTTCCCAAGGGTATTAGCACATAAGTGAATGTAATGGATTCGATTGGAATTCGAACTCGGCTCTCCGATTCCTCAATCCAAGCCACAATCCATTACTCTTCCATGCCTCCTAATAAACACACATAATCCTAAGAAAGAAAGAAGAGATGGATTCATACCTTTCCCAAGGGTATTAGCACGTAAGTGAATGTAATGGATTCGACTGGAGTTCGAACTCGGCTTTCCGATTCCTCAATCCAATCCACAATCCATTACTCTTCCATGCCTCCTAATAAGCACACATTATCATAAGAAAGAATGAAGAGATGGATTCATACCTTTCCCAAGGGTATTAGCACGTAAGTGAATGTAATGGATTCGACTGGAATTCGAACTCGGCTCTCCGATTCCTCAATCCAAGCCACAATCCATTACTATTCCATGCCTCCTAATAAGCACACATTATCATAAGAAAGAAAGAAGAGGTTGATTCATACCTTTCCCAAGGGTATTAGCACGTAAGTGAATGTAATGGATTCGACTGGAATTCGAACTTGGCTCTCCGATTCCTCAATCCAAGCCACAATCCATTACTCTTCCATGCCTCCTAATAAGCACACATTATCATAAGAAAGAAAGAAGAGATGGATTCATACCTTTCCCAAGGGTATTAGCACGTAAGTGAATGTAATGGATTCGACTGGAATTCGAACTCGGCTCTCCGATTCCTCAATCCAAGCCAGAAGCCATTACTCTTCCATGCCTCCTAATAAGCACACATTATCATAAGAAAGAATGAAGAGATGGATTCATACCTTTCCCAAGGTTATTAGCACGTAAGTGAATGTAATGGATTCGACTGGAATTCGAACTCGGCTCTCCGATTCCTCAATCCAAGCCACAATCCATTATTCTTCCATGCCTCCTAATAAACACACATAATCCTAAGAAAGAAGAGATGGATTCATACCTTTCTGAAGGTTATTAGCACGTAAGTGAATGTAATGGATTCGACTGGAATTCGAACTCGGCTCTCCGATTCCTCAATCCAAGCCACAATCCATTACACTTCCATGCCTCCTAATAAGCACACATTATCATAAGAAAGAAAGAAGAGATGGATTCATACCTTTCCCAAGGGTATTAGCACGTAAGTGAATGTAATGGATTCGACAGGAATTCGAACTTGGCTCTCCGATTCCTCAATCCAAGCCACAATATATTACTCTTCCATGCCTCCCTAATAAACATAACATAATCCTAAGAAAGAAAGAAGTGATGGATTCATACCTTTCTAAAAGGGTATTAGGACGTAAGTAAATGTAATGGATTCGACTGGAATTCGAACTCGGCTCTCCGATTCCTCAATCCATGCCACAATCCATTACTCTTCCAAGCCTCCTAATAAGCACACATTATCATAAGAAAGAATGAAGAGATGGATTCATACCTTTCCCAAGGGTATTAGCACGTAAGTGAATGTAATGGATTCGACTGGAATTAGAACTCGCCTCTCCGATTCCTCAATCCAAGCCACAATCCATTACTCTTCCATGCCTCCTAATAAGCACACATTATCATAAGAAAGAAAGAAGAGATGGATTCATGCCTTTCCCAAGGGTAGTAGCACGTAAGTGAATGTAATGGATTCGACTGGAATTCGAACTCGGCTCTCCGATTCCTCAATCCAAGCCACAATCCATTACTCTTCCATGCCCCTAATAACCACACATAATCATAAGAAAGAAAGAAGGATGGATTCATACCTTTCCCAAGGGTATTAGCACGTATGTGAATGTAATGGATTCGACTGGAATTCGAACACGGCTCTCCGATTCCTCAATCAAGCCACAATCCATTACTCTTCCATGCCTCCTAATAAGCACACATTATCATAAGAAAGAAAGAAGAATTGGATTCATACCTTTCCCAAGGGTATTAGCACGTAAGTGAATGTAATGGATTCGACTGGAATTCGAACTTGGCTCTCGATTCTCAATCCAAGCCACAATCCATTACTCTTCCATGCCTCCTAATAAGCACACATTATCATAAGAAAGAAAGAAGAGATGGATTCATACCTTTCCCAAGGGTATTAGCACGTAAGTGAATGTAATGGATTCGACTGGAATTCGAACTCGGCTCTCCGATTCCTCAATCCAAGCCAAGCCATTACTCTTCCATGCCTCCTAATAAGCACACATTATCATAAGAAAGAATGAAGAGATGGATTCATACCTTTCCCAAGGTTATTAGCACGTAAGTGAATGTAATGGATTCGACTGGAATTCGAACTCGGCTCTCCGATTCCTCAATCCAAGCCACAATCCATTATTCTTCCATGCCTCCTAATAAACACACATAATCCTAAGAAAGAAGAGATGGATTCATACCTTTCCCAAGGTTATTAGCACGTAAGTGAATGTAATGGATTCGACTGGAATTCGAACTCGGCTCTCGATTCCTCAATCAAGCCACAATCCATTACACTTCCATGCCTCCTAATAAGCACACATTATCATAAGAAAGAAAGAAGAGATGGATTCATACCTTTCCCAAGGGTATTAGCACGTAAGTGAATGTAATGGATTCGACAGGAATTCGAACTTGGCTCTCGATTCCTCAATCAAGCCACAATATATTACTCTTCCATGCCTCCTAATAAACACACATAATCCTAAGAAAGAAAGAAGTGATGGATTCATACCTTTCCTAAAGGGTATTAGGACGTAAGTAAATGTAATGGATTCGACTGGAATTCGAACTCGGCTCTCCGATTCCTCAATCCATGCCACAATCCATTACTCTTCCAAGCCTCCTAATAAGCACACATTATCATAAGAAAGAATGAAGAGATGGATTCATACCTTTCCCAAGGGTATTAGCACGTAAGTGAATGTAATGGATTCGACTGGAATTAGAACTCGCCTCTCCGATTCCTCAATCCAAGCCACAATCCATTACTCTTCCATGCCTCCTAATAAGCACACATTATCATAAGAAAGAAAGAAGAGATGGATTCATACCTTTTCCAAAGGGTAGTAGCACGTAAGTGAATGTAATGGATTCGACTGGAATTCGAACTCGGCTCTCCGATTCCTCAATCCAAGCCACAATCCATTACTCTTCCATGCCTCCTAATAACCACACATAATCATAAGAAAGAAAGAAGGGATGGATTCATACCTTTCCCAAGGGTATTAGCACGTATGTGAATGTAATGGATTCGACTGGAATTCGAACACGGCTCTCCGATTCCTCAATCCAAGCCACAATCCATTACTCTTCCATGCCTCCTAATAAGCACACATTATCATAAGAAAGAAAGAAGAGGTGGATTCATACCTTTCCCAAGGGTATTAGCACATAAGTGAATGTAATGGATTCGATTGGAATTCGAACTCGGCTCTCCGATTCCTCAATCCAAGCCACAATCCATTACTCTTCCATGCCTCCTAATAAACACACTTAATCCTAAGAAAGAAAGAAGAGATGGATTCATACCTTTCTCAAGGGTATTAGCACGTAAGTGAATGTAATGGATTCGACTGGTGTTCGAACTCGTCTCTCCGATTCCTCAATCCAAGCCACAATCCATTACTCTTCCATGCCTCCTAATAAGCACACATTATCATAAGAAAGAAAGAAGAGGTGGATTCATACCTTTCCCAAGGGTATTAGCATCGTAGTAAATGTAATGGATTCGACTGGAATTCGAACTCGTCTCTCCGATTCCTCAATCCAAGCCACAATCCATTACTCTTCCATGACCCTAATAAGCACACATAATCCTAAGAAAGAAAGAAGATATGGATTCATATCTTTCCCAAGGTATTAGCACGTAAGTGAATGTAATGGATTCGACTGGATTTCGAACTTGTCTCTCCGATTTCTCAATCCAAGCCACAATCCATTAATCTTCCATGCCTCCTAATAAGCACACATAATCCTAAGAAAGAAAGAAGAGATGGATTCATGCCTTTCCCAAGGATATTAGCACGTAAGTGAATGTAATGGATTTGACTGGAATACGAACTCGTCTCTCCGATTCCTCAATCCAAGCCACAATCCATTGCTCTTCCATGCCTCCTAATAAGCACACATAATCCTAAGAAAGAATGAAAAGATGGATTCATACCTTTCCCCAAGGGTATTAGCACGTAAATGAATATAATGGATTCTACTGGATTTTGAACTCGTCTCTCCGATTCCTCAATCCAAGCCACAATCCATTACTCTTCCATGCCTCCTAATAAGCACACATAATCATAAGAAAGAAAGAAGAGATGGATTCATGCCTTTCCCAAGGGTATTAGCATGTAAGTGAATGTAATGGATTCGACTGGAATTCGAACTCGGCTCTCGGATTATTTCTCATACTATTAAGATATGAACAATAACTACAATCATAAATCGAATAATAACATTAAGATCATTATAGATGTTTTTATTAAGCACATAATGTAGTTCTTACCTAGATTATTAGATGTTATTAAAAACACAATTTTATTTATTATGGAAATAATTTTCAGCCAAATAATCTCTGCCCATCTTCATGTTTCCATTAATTTAGCACCTGTGGAATACTTTATACGTGTTGATTATTGTACTGTTTTGTATCTATGATGCTGTATCAAGGCATATTATTTCACTCGGAATTGAACTCACCTTCACTATATGGTAAAATGTGATTATCTAACGCCCTTATTCACTACGTCACCCCTATCAATGGTGTGCTTTTGGGGCCTTTAAATGTAATGTCAGATGGTTTTGACATTTGTTTATTACACAGTTTCTTATCACTTAGATTCATATATATATATATATATATATATATATATATATATATATATATATATATATATATATATATATATATATATATAGATTGAGATCAGAAATTGTTAATCTACTATGATTTATTCGAAGATTGTCAGCGAGCAATTGACTGGTATGTTGCTTCTATGATAATATCTTTAATAATCCAGATGAGAACAAAAGATAGACGCCTAAAATACAGTATACTTCGTCGAAACTTCTTCTCTGTAATAATATATTTAATAATCAAGATTATAACAACAAAATGATGTCTAAAGATGGTTACAGGACACTTGGTTGAAACGTTCTGTCTGTAAAAATATCTTTAATAATCAACATTAGAACAACAGATGGCCATCTATTATCACTAGAGTGTAATGGGAGAAATGTCTTGTCTATAATATCTTTACTACTCAATTCGAGAACAACAGTTGGACAACTTAGAAGTCCCAAAGTGTATTTGCCCGAAACACCGTATCAGTAGTAGCATCTTTAATTATCATGATGGGAATAGTAATTGAAATAAATCAAAGAATTCATTACATAGTGAGTTAAATTTGTTAAATACCAACAAATAAACATATATATGGTGTCTACTTGCATTATTTACATTATTCGGAATGTTATCCTCACCTTCATTGCCATATTCACACCGTTTCGGCCTCTGTATCTCTGAGGAGGTATTATGACCACTTATATCATTTACATTATTCGGACTGTTATCCTCATCTTCATTGCCATATTCACAACGTTTCGGCCGTTGTACGCTCCGTTCTTTATGTCTATGTCTCTCTATATATCTGTCTATATGTCTGAGATGAGGTATTATGATTATTTGCATTATTTATCTTATTCGGACGGTTATTCTCATCTTCATTGCAATATTCACAACGTTTCGGCCTCTATATCTCTGAGATAGGGTATTATGATTACTTACATTATTTACATTAATCGGACTGTTATCCTCATCTTCATTGCCATTTTTACAATGTTTCGGCCTCTATATTTCTGAGATGTGTTTTTTTATGATAACTTACATTATTTACATTATTCGGACTGTTACCCTCATCTTAATTGCCATGTTCACACCGTTTCGGTTGTTGTAAGCTCCGGCCTTCTACAGGTGATTGGAATTTCGAACCGAACGCTTTATTTCGTACACCGGGGTATATTATTCTATTTTCACGTGTCATGCCTCTTCGGAATGTCTCAGTTACCATCAACTCAACTCTCCAAGGTTTGGTTCACCACTGCTGCGGCCTGGTATTGAACTCATAACTCTTTGGGTCTAGTCACTGAATCTAACCAACATCTTTATCCACTGGCCCATGTGTTCTTGAGGTATGGCACATGGAACTAGAACAATCTCTCCCGGTGGACGAAATAAAGGGTTCGGTTCGAAATTCCAATCACTTGAAGGCCGGAGCGTACACCGGCCGAAACGTTGTGAATATGACAATGAAGATGAGGATAACAGTCCGAATAACGTAAATAATGCAAGTATTCATAATACCTCATCTCAGAGATAGACAGATAGAGGTTTCGGTCGTAATTCCAATCACCTGGCCAGAGCGTATAACAGCTGAAACGTTGTGAATATGACAATGAAAATCAGGATAACAGTAAATGTAAATAATATTAGAAATCATAATACCTCATGTCAGAGATATAGACAGATATTAAAAAAAATTCAAAACACCTGAAGAAGGCCGGAGCGTACAATGTCCGAAACGTTGTGAATATGACAATGAAGGTGAGGATACAGTCCAAATAATCTAAATAATGCAAGTAATCATAATACCTTATCTCAGTCATATAGACAGATATATATGGTGTCTGTTGCAAAGCAGTAGATTGGCGAGTTCATTTAGAAAGTCATTTTCATTAACATTAAATCAGGCTGGATGATTCCTAATTTTCGCCCGGAGCACGAATATATATACTCTAATATATATCTAGATCTATCTCCGCAAATGAGTATCTGTCGTCATTTGTGGTTTAGAAGACAAGTTTCGAAAACTATTGCTAATGATATTATTGCACGGTGCTTAATTCTGTTTATTCTGAACCAGCTGACCTTACTAAAGTAGGGTTACACAGAATTTTAAGCATCAACCAATTTGTTATTTAATTTTATTTTAAAACGGAAGTTTATTTGGAATTTATTTATTTATTTGGAAACTTTATTTCGCACCAATCGCCAAAGTGCGTTTTACTTTGACAAAAAATCAAACCAGCAAACAGAATTCCAATTTTATCTTGGACAAAGACAAAGACGCTGTTGGTCATAATCACAATTCAAGCGGAAAAGGTGTTTAGTAAGATCAGACTGGCTCAGAGCTACGTTTGTGTAGAGAAAAGTATGCAAAATTATACTTTCTTCGCTAGGTTGTTAACAATTCCTCCACAAAATGCAACACGTCTTTGCTACTCGATACAGTAGTAATCGTCTGACTGTCGCCGTCTTATACCTTTTGTTGTTTTCAAGGTCTGTTTTTGTACCAAATACAAATAGGGTCTTGAAAAATTATGTCAGTGAGAGTTTACATCTTGCCGGATCAAATAAACTTTCCGCTAGGAAGTTTTATGAAGTTTAATTAGCCCGAGAACAAAATAAACTTGCTGTGGAGAAAAAAAATTATTATTTTAAAAATTATAAGCGTTGTACTGATGAATCATCAGTTACCTCCCCTTAAGAACTCGAAGTTATAAAAACCACCATGTTTAAACCCGTCAGTAGACGAGTAGTCTGAGTAAAGTGCAATAAAGCTTTGGTATAATTTTCTTCACTGGTTCTCTTTTTACTACAAGCGTTCTGTATTAAATAAGCACTATGCCGGGATTGGAAATTGAAGGAAATAATTTAATCATGCTTGAACTTGATACACAAGTGTCACATCAGAAAGCGGTATAAGTAGGCAGAATTTGGATTTTCTTTAGAGCTGCCTACTGACATAATTCTTACTTAACCTAAAACAACCTCAAGTTAAACACTTGAGGTTGTTTTTGTACAAACAAATTAAATATCTTGGAGATATGTAAAATATCTGCAGGATTTTCTTTCGTATTGATCAGTACACAATCTTTATATTTTATCATAGAAAATCAAGAAAGAAAATAATTATCGGCCAGGAATCAATGAAATCAATTGTATATATAATTGTAATGACAAAAGTACGTAGGTGTAGGCTTTAAGAAAGCTTTATGCAACTGACAATACACGGTTCGCGTATAGTGACTTTTTATAGTTCCAGTAAGGAAAAATGGCTCTCTCAAAGAGGAGAGTAACAAAACAAGGGAAGATCACTCTTGATTATTCATAACAATAATATAAAAGCATTTTAATGATTTATACAATAGAAATGTTTTTAAAATAGAAAGAAATATCTGAGGAGTATCCAAAAATATTATATTTGACAGATTTGTCTTTTTTTTTTTTACTGTTTATCAAGTATTTCTAGATTATTAAAATTTACATGTTTTTGTAAGAATTCTTTTGTTCGAGTGCATAAACATTTTTTAGAATAACAACGATTTCTCAAGTTATAATATTTAACCCATACTTGGTGGGGAAAATATATAGATTCATACCTTTCCAAAGGGTATTTGTGCGAATATAACGAACTCGTTTGAAATTCGAAAACCGCTCTCAGATTTCTTTTTCCGTGTCGCTATCCACTACACTACGGGATTTTTTAATTTCCCTTTTATTTTCAGGAATTAATTACAGCTGTATTGTTGAAAAAAAAAAAAAAAGAATCACCAGCTGTAAGAGTTGTCGGAAAGCTATTATTGTTGATAGCATTTTCAGTGGTTGAATCGGACCAGAAGGTAGCGGAGGTGTAAGATGAACTGCCTTCACCGACTTAAATAGTCTTGAAAAATCAAAGCAAAATGACAAAAGCCTTTAAATGACATGCGCTAATGAAAGATACGTTGAAAATTATTAAAAGGGAGCGATAGTTGATATGAAGAATTTTCTTGCAACATGGCTAGAAAATTATAAACAATGAGAAAGTTGAAATTTCTAAGGTATGTAATGAGAAAAGAGGGCTTGCAAAATTTGACACTCATAGGAGAGATTGAAGGCAAGTGGGACAGGGGAAAACAGGACAGATTGATGGCAAGTAGGACAGATTAAAACAGGAGAGAATGATAGTAAGAGGAAAAGAGGAAAACAGGACAGATTGAAGGCAAGGGAACAAAACCTGGTAGAGTTGAGTTACTAAATGGAATTACCTGATACTGAGATATCAAAAAAAAAAAAATGATATATGATAGTAGTAGAATCTTCCCCATGGATTAAATGAAGGTTTCGACATTCAAATGCAAATCACCTGGAGATGGTCGAAGTGTAAAACTTTTTATTTTTTTGATCATATTTCGATATGTATATTATCGATGTTTAGATAAATATGTATCTGCTATGGTGTCTTTTATTGTGCTATATATATATATATATATATATATATATATATATATATATATATATATATATATATATTAAGAAATGGACAAAGTCCGAAAATTTATTTTATTAAAGACATTTTTTTATGTTTAAGAGAAATTTTCAAAGGACGAATATTTTCTATGAAAATTTCTCGGACATTCAGGCCGGTAAATGTTATTTAATACTGTTTATTATAAACAGAGCATTTACTTAAATACTTGTATCTATAAAAAAGAACGTTAAACATAAAAATGTCTTTAATAAAATAAATTGTCGGATTTTGTCCATTTCTTAATATATGACGTCATTTGTTTACATTTGATACGCCAGAGCAGTTATGAATGTACGAGATTCATGGAAGATTGAAGTTTATAAGCAGTAAATTCGACTTTGCCTACCGAACGCTCCTTTGTGGCCGATTGGTAAGGCACGTCAACGTAATTGACGGTTCCGTATAGGATGCAGGTTCGAATCCTGTCAAAGGACGAATATTTTCTATAAAAATTTCTCGGACATTCAGGCCGGTAAATGTTATTTAATATTGTTTATTATAAACAGAGCATTTACTTAAATACTTGTATCTATAAAAAAGAACGTTAAACATAAAAATGTCTTTAATAACATATATATATTTGAGTGTGCAGCTTATATTTTATATCATAAATAATCAATTTATACAAAGAATTAATTACCAATGTTAATGTGATTAATGGTGAAATCACTTCGCTAACAAGATTAATAAGACATGAACTTACTATCAATTCCTTGAATAATAAGTTCCTTATATTCGGGTTGTTGTCAGATGGAAGATACATGCCAAGTACCTTCGACAATTTCAAACTGTCCTCTTCAGGGCGCTATTTTCTTATACATAGGCCAGCACTAAGACGAAATATGTGTAGATCGAAAGGTGTTTTTTTTCTAAATTATGCTCTTTATTGACAGTTAAATATATGCTCCGCAGCGTGCGTGGCTGCGACGCTAGAGTTATTGTTCAAATTAATCAAGTGAGAATTTTGTTTGAATTTTGAAAAGGTATAAATCGGCAATTTTCTTATTATATGTATTTATTTGTTAAAGTGAACTGGATTAAAGTACAATCCAATTAGTAAGGGTAAAAATGTCTTTGTAGATTTCCACAGAATTTAAGATTCTGATTTTTATAGTGCTGCGGATTTGATATTGTAAATATATTACCTTTTGATAGTAAGTTAATGCCTCATTATATATATATATATATATATATATATATATATATATAATATATAATTTCACCTTGTAATAATTGACTTGCGCTCAGCTCGAGTCGTGGTTATAGTTCCAGAAAGTAATTCGGATATGTTCTTTATTTTGAGATCATTATTTAGGTGGCCTCTAGGAAGATTTTTAGATGCTGTCATGGCTCTGATCCGTTGTTCTTCGTGTTAGTGATTATCGTTAGCTTCGTATAGCGTAAGGACAAATATTGGTTAATGGTTGTAGGGGGGGAATATATTCGCCAATTATTCTAGTGGAATCACTTACCTGCCTTCAAAATCAGCATGTGAGATCTATTTTTTTTATCGTGACTTCAACAACAACCACTTGGACATTATTCATGTCTTCAGAACTATGTAACACATCGAGTAATTATTCTCCATATTTATTCCGCAAACATTTTCTAATCTGGCACAAGGATACGCAAGTGAGAGAAACAAGTAGGAATCACGAGTACAAAACACTCTTACTCAGTATTACACTATGGTAGGCGCCTGTGTCCTTTGCTAGAATTTCTGTCAACAGAACGAATTAATTTGTAACACTAACTCTTTACACGCTTTCATATAACAGACAGCATAGTTACACGTTATGGTTAGCTCTAGAAATCCCTGACATGACGGCGTATTATTCCTCCGAGAGGCATATTATTGACAAGACTGAGCTGTTACGTACCATCTGTTCTCCTTTACGGCAGCGAATGTTGGACGATTTCCTCAAAGATGAAGAGGCGACAGAGATGTGGTTCTACAGAAGGAAGCCAAGGATATCATGGAGCGTGTGAGCAACGATGAGATCTTAGAGAAGTTGCAAACAAGGAGAAGGCTTATACTTAACATCAGGAAGAGGAAGCTGAAGTTTCTGAAACACATAAAGAGGAAGGAGGGCCTGGAGAATCTGATACTCACGTGTTGAATAGAAGGAAAAAGAGACAAGGGAAAGCAGCGCGTGACATTCCTTAGGGGTTTGGGCAGATGTATGACAGAACGTGCTCTGGGGAAGAAAGCAGAGGGAAGGAACTTGTTGTGAGCTGCAAGGGATAGGAGGAGGTGGAGAGCCATGATCGCCTGCGTCCTAAAAGAACATGACACACAAACAGAAAGAAAGAAATGAAGGAATAGAGCACAAGGTGTCTTGGATAGAAAATGGTATAAAAATTGACCACGTCATGTATAATCACCGGAGACTTCAAATTCAGAGAAGCACCACCCTATTGCACTAAAAGCAATTGGGTGTGGTTATGCGTCGTCTTGACTCTCGATCGGCATTGATCGCGGTTATTGAAAAATTTTGCACATACTCAAGCGAGTGGATACGCCATATTAAACTCGATTTTGTGGGGAGAGAAACCGATAGGAAAGGCCTAGGATTTGCTGTTACAATAAATGCTGAAACAATCTTTTTGAAAAATGCATTCGAGTGATATCGCTTTAAAAGAACATCACTACAATCTTAATCTATTCAAGTCAAGGGTCAATCGTTATCTATCCTCCTTATCCTCATAATCTTCACTTCCTACCACCTCCTCTTTTATTCCTATCACACACCTCATTCATCACAACCATTTTAAAAGTAACCCTCTAAACTACAATCGTAACCTCTTCACGGCTAAAGTTAACCGTTATCTATCCTCCTTATCCTCATATATATTTCTCACTTACTCCCTTACAAAAACTCATTAAGTAACTCTCTACTTTCACTGTTTCTTTGTAGAGTGAATAATATTTGGAGCTAATCTTAACAAATAACTGATTTTTTTAATTTCCAGGAACTTTCGTGACGTTTTTTTTTTTTTTTTTTTTTTCAGCGTGTATTATATGTTTCTCTTCAACGCATCTAGAAATTAGTAAAAAAAAAAAATAAATCTTCTATATAAACAGAATGCAGTGTATGTGTATCTGTTCGTCAGTTTTTCGATCTCGGTGTATCATAAACAACCTGAAATATCAGGTTGTAACTACTGTAGTTACACGCGATTAAATAATGAATAATTTAAAGTTAATTTTAAATATCGAACACAGTGAAAGGTTAAAAAAAAACAACCCTTTTTGCAATTGATATCGTCTAATTAAAGTGTAATTAAAAATTTACCGGGGTACGGTACGTGGCTCATATTTTTTTTTTCTTTTTCTAGCATGCGTAATATGATGTCTTCGAAATATTGCATAGTTCGTGTTCCCTAATGTCTTTTAAGAGTGAGTTTATGTGAATCATAGAGAATGGTCATTTTAAAAGTAAATAAAAATTGTGCGTAAAATAAATATAAACAAACTACTTAGATTGATTGCGTATATGAAGAAAGTTTATGTCGAATTAAGGGGTCGAATAAAGATAAAACTATTTTATTATTTCTACATTTTTATAACTTTTACGTACATAGAACGTTGAAGGTAAAAGGGTGAATGCTGAAAATCCCTCCGCAGGAGCTAGCTTCGGGTGTACTTTAAAGGACCGCTTCTAAGCTTGTAAATAAAATAAAAACAAATGTAAGTCAATTTTTAACAAATTTGTTGTTAATTGTATTATCAATGGCATTATCTTTCAGGGTATAGTTATTTATGTTTCTCTACACATCTCTTTTCCATTATCTTTAACTTGCTATGAAGTCTTGGGAATGATAGTAGCGGCTTGTCCTTGCTTTCTCCAAGGTTCAAAATCGCTCGAGAATCCAGTTTACCCTTCTATTAAACATATATACTTCGTTAAGAAGTGATGGAATTAGGGCTTTCTCAATGACATTAGTGCGAAAGTTAATCTAATTTGAACCGACTCGCCTAGCTCACTTTTCGTGTCGACACACGTTACGGTAATTTACACTATTTACAGTGTTTCCCTCATCTTTACTGTCATATTCACAAGGTTTTGGGCGTTGTACGCTCCGTACTTCAGATAATTGGAATTTCGAACTGAACCCTTTATTTCGTCAACCGGGGTAGATTGTTCTGGTTCCATGTGACATAACTCTTCCGGATGTCTCAGTTATTTCTCTTTAATTCAATTCTCCAAGTTTTTGAACTCACAACTCTTTGGGTCAAGTCATTGGATCCAACCAACTCTTTTATCTACAGGACCATAGGTCCTTGAGGACATCAGTGTATGCTTTTTTTTTAACTTATTAACTTAATGTCTCACCAACAATTTTTACCTATTTAGTTGTTGTTATTGCTTTTTTCTAGTATTCCATATTACTGGTTCCTTTATTGCATTCCTTTCTATACTTGGCCGGCTTAAGAAAATTTTGTGCCCTAGTATATGTGCTGATTCTTTGATTTTTCGTATTTTTCAGTGATATCCTATGTGCATTTTTTCAAGCTCATCCCACAGGGGAGCGACGATCTCCATTTCCGTCCATATGTGGTCAGCTGCTTTTTCTATTTCGCCTCCTGTTACGGCACTTTGTAGGAACTGCTGCCATATACCCAGAGTAGTTGTTACTTTGTAGGGTACTGCTTATACTGATCGTTTCTTGTTCATATGTCTCTGCATATTCAATTATGACTTTTGCTCGATGTTGTAAACAGCGGACGATCACTTTCTTTACACTGTCTGGGTGGTGGAAGTTGAGGTATTGTCTGTTGACTGTTGGCTTGTGGTACACAAATGTCTTGAACTCATGCTCTGTTCGAGATATTATTACATCCAGGAATGCTAGTTTGTTGTTGTTTTCTCTCTCCATTGTGAACTGTATCGATGATCTTATTGAGTTCACATAGTCCAGTAGTAGCTGAACCTCTTCCTGGTGTGGCCAGAGTACGAAGGTGTCATCTACGTATCTCAGCCACAGGGTTGGCTTTAGTGATGTGGTTTCTAATGGAATTTCTTCGAAGTATTCCATGTATCTGTTTGTCAATGCTGATGATAATGACCACCCCTTTACTAAGGCTGGAATGTACAATGGTCGAAACGTCGTGAATATGGCGACAAAGATGAGGACAGCAGTCCGAACAATGTAAATAGGGTAAATATTTAAAATAAATCATCTCAGAAATATAGACAGACACATTACGCTATACGCATATCTTAATTACCTGTTTATGTAGGATCATCTCCAAGACTGTAAGAAATGTCCAAGACTCTTCGCAGAAACTTTGTATTTGAAACATTTCGGCCAAAGTTACCTTTTGGAAAAAAAAAAGAGACGATAACTTTTGTGTTAAAATAGATTGAATGCAGTCGCCGAGATCTGAGCAATAAACGACTTCTTCCTTCATACTATGCAGAACTTCTAAAAATTATGGAAACATTTCAAAGACACTCGTTTATAAAATCAAGGCAAAAGGATAATGATATCTTAAAAGTTACTTGCTTCATATATACTCGAAACTTATACTTCTTGGGAGGCCAGTCTTGATAAGACCCTACCAATTAGCATACGAAGATCAACGCACTTACAATATACTTTGCTTGTGATGCAAGTGTCCGCTATACACTTATCAGGTTCGTGGTTATAATGGTTATATTAAGCTTCGTATATTTGTATGTATACCTGGAGGCGCGATGGTGCAATGGATAACGGTTCGGAATAAAGAAATAGGTGAACCGTGTTCGAATTTCAGTCAAGTTCGTTAAATTCACTTCCTCACAAATAGGCTTTGGAAAAGGTATGAATACGTTTCTTCTCTTTATAAATAGGACGATAAACTGTGCATTATAGTGTTTGTTAACCTGTCTAGAAGTTCAAACAAGCCTGAGGACGATTGGTCTCTGTCACAGTATCTGGCCCAAGACACACCACTGTAGCTACAGCTGCAGTACATTTTGGACAGTTGTTGCACATTGAACCCACATATATATATATATATATATATATATATATATATATATATATATATATATATATATATATATATATATATATATATATATATATATATATATATATATATATATATATATATATATATTATTACGATAGATTAAGAAAACACAAACAGATAGATATACCGGGGGAAACCTGTAAAGGGCCCTAACGAAATTATGTGTGATGTTTCGATCGTTGTTGTTATTTTTGCAACGTGATTTTAGTACTGCGCCATTCTGTTGGAATGTGGCGCCCTCAATAATAAAAATAATCAAGCACACATACTGAAAAACTGTGTTAGCACAAAATACAGATTCTGTGATAAATATCCAGAAATAATTGACCATTTTCTTTCAGGTTGCGCGGTATTGGCACCCACTGAATATAAAACCCGGTATGACAGAATGGGCCAATATTTGCACTGGAAAATCTGCAACCTTAACGGAAAGGAAACTGCAACAAATTAGTGTGAACACCACCCAGACCCGGTTATGAAGATAGGGCAGTTTTGTGGGATTTCATAATACACACAGACATAGCAATAAAAGCCAATTGTAATTCGAGACGTCAAAGACAAAAAGTGCCTCCTTATTGATATGGCAGTCCTTACAGACTGCAATGTATCTTTGAAGATCTTCAAAAAATTATCAAAATGTAAGGACATTGAAATCGAAATGAGGACAAAACAATTCCAGTTGTAGTTGGTGCCTTCGAATTGATTGGAAAAACTCATTGAATGGATTCCTGATAGTCAATGCCTTAAAGAAATACAAAACATTGTTCTCGCGGGCAATGCCACACTTTACGAGGGACATTATCCAAGTAAAATATGATTGATTTTTCTTCCAAAACTGCTCAGTTGAAAATGTCATGATGCCATTTCTGACCTTAGGTCTCTGGTCGGGACCCGGAAAGAAATGAATATACACTAGAGACCAAAGAAAATAAAGCAACAACAACAACAATAATAATAATAATAATAAGGGCTTTCGTAGGTCTTTATCTATGTAAAATATGATTGATTTTTCTCAAAACTGCTCAGTGGAAAATGTCATGATGTCATTTTTGACCTTAGGTCTCTGGTCGGGACCCAGAAAGAAGTGAGTACACACCAATAATAATAATAATAATAATAATAATAATAATAATTATGGTGTATCTTGATAAAAAAAAAGTATCTTGATAAAAAGGATAATAATAATAATATATGGCTTTTTTTAGTTGTCTACATTACATGATACTTTTACATTGTTATTTTTTAACAGCCTTGTTCTCTGAATATTTTAATGGCTTTCTTTGTCGGAGATTATCTATGACGTTTTATAAACATTTGTTCGAAATTGCTTATTTGTGAAACCCTCTCCCGTAAAGGTTACAATTTTAATCTCTTCAAATAAAGGATGAATCGTTATCTATCCTCCTTATCCGCATGATCTCCACTTACTGTCACCTCCATTTTCAGTCATATCATCCATCTCAACAACACATGGCTGAGTGGATAAAGACATTGGTTAGATCCAGTGACGAGACCAAAAATGTTGCGAGTTTAATACCAGGCTTCAGCAGGGATGAACCAAAAAACTTAGAGAGTTGAAGTAAAGGGAAAAAATTGAGGCATCCGGAAGAGGCATGGCACGTGAAAATAGAGCAATCTACCTCCCGGTAGACGAATTAAAGGGTTCGTTTCAAAATTCAAATCTCCTGAAGAAGACCAGAGCATACAATAGCCGAAACGTTGTGAATATGGCAGGATATGAGGATACCAGTCCGAATAATGTAAATAACGTAAATCATCATAATAGCTCATCTCAGAGATATAGACAGACATCACCCACCTCATTTGAACATGACCTCTCTACCTTGGGTGGCTTGCAAGCCTTGTACTCGGTGAAGCTTTATATTAAAAATGAACACAAATTCATGATTCTTTGGAGATTAAATTTTACTTTCTATTCAACGCATTTTTAATGGTTGCATAATCATAAAACGACATTTAATTGTGCAATAAAAAACAAGAACAGATGAAGGAAAGAACTTGCCTAATAATTTAAAAATAAATTTATGCAAAAACAAATATAAATATTTTTATTGTCTGGAAAACATGGCGTTAGTGTATGAATGTTTTTTTATAGTGGACTACTTTCGCTTTTATTACAGATGCTAAATTTTCATTTCACAATCGCTAGCAGTAGAGACATGAAATAAAGAATAAAACTCCGTCACGATTCAAACACGTATCATATAATCCCAGAAATCTTTTTTCTCCATTTGAAGCTATGTTACTAAAAGGCTCACGGCTGTGTGGTACTAAAGAGCTCAGAAAGGCTGTGTGTTACTAAAGTCTCTGTGTTGTTAAAAGGCTCACGGCTCTGTGTTACTAAAAGGCTCACGGCCCTGTCTTACTAAAAGGCTCATGGCTCTGTCTTACTAAAAGGCTCGTGGCTCTGTCTTACTAAAAGGCCCACGGCTCTGTGTTACTAAAAGACACTCGGCTCTCTGTTACTAAAGAGTTAAACCGCGTCAATTTTATACATACAGCTTTTTTTCAATGAAAACTTAAATCGATACTATCTTCTTTACATCATAAGGTAATATTAGTTGAATTTCTTAGATGAAAAGGAATTCGACAAGAAATGGCTGTAATTTAACCCGGAATTGTGAATACTTTCAAGGGAAAAAAAAATTATTTTTATCTTTAATATGAATAAAAAGCGGAACATTCTAAAAGCAAATTAGTTTATGAAAAAGTTTTAAGGTAAATAATTGTCGATATATATCCGAAGAATGCTACTTGTTTCACTATATCAGAAAGGGTAGCAATCTAGATACATTAATATTCTACGCATTTTGATTGACATTCGGCGCCAAATACATGTGGCATTGTGCCAGGTTTTTATTAATAAATGCCCAACGTTGAGTTGGCAAGATATTTTTATATACACGTGTGGGATTGTACTCGACTCATGCTAATAAAGAGAATCTTTGCTGCTGAGTAATGACTAGCAAACCGGTCTTATAGACAAGGGTCAACGAACTATGACCAAATCCGGTTCATCGTCACATTGGCTCTCGCAGATCAAAAGGAAATATGTTTTTCTACTGAAAGAATATTTTATATTATTTTCTTTTTATATTATGTATAATATAAGAATATCTCTTGTTTATGTATCATTCATTCTTTTCCAAAGTGGTTGACCTACGTCCAATAGCATTCTGAAGGAAACAGATAATGGCGAGTTGACAAATGCTTCCCAGATGAAGAATATTCGAATATAAAATGTTTTGCCCAACAACTTTCAGAATTTGGCAAACCTTATTTTAAATTACGAGGATCTACTACGATGACTAGTTAATCCCTATTTCAGATTCCTGTTCAGGCATATTTGTGTTTGTTCAGCATCTACACAGCTAACCTGTCGTCTATACTACAATTACATTGAGCAGATATTAATTATATTTTCTGGTAAAGACCGCAAAATCTGGAGTGATCAGTAGTAGTGGTCTAGACGTTTAGACCTCTCGGTCACTATGACTTTCGAGTTTTGGCTAGTAAAACTACAGACAGCTTTTGAATAGTTTTGTCTAACTAATTGCACCCACAAATCCTGTGGGTTATGTCTTTTAGGCATTTGCCAAATTGCCGCAGGTTCGGGTCGTTTCCCCAACACAATATTTTCAAATAAACCTTTATGAAATTGGAACACTAATGCAACGAATCAGCAACAATTAGGCTTAATTGATCAATAATCAGTTTAAATATTGATGATAAGAAACAGACATTTTGAATCACGCTGGCTTCGTTTTAGCTTAAACATAATTTATTATTATTATCATTATTATTATCTTTGATTTCTGGCGTTTACACTTTTCTTTCCGGGTTCCGCCCAGGGACCTAAGGTTAGAAATGTCATCATGACACTTTCCACTGACAAAAAAAAAATTACAAAGATAAAGTGTGGGCTGTACTTGTGAGAACAATTTTTTGTATTTCTTTTATGCATGGGCTTCCAGGAATCCCTTCAGTTAGTCTATTGGAATCTTTTCCAACCAATCCGAGGAACTCTCTTCCGGTTCCATGCTTTCCAGCCAAGTTTGATCTTCAAAAATTTAAATGCAATGTCAATCGTTATCTGATTCTTCCATTGTTCTGCTAAATGTTTCCTTTGTTATTTTATACAAAACACGTCTTAGTAGTTTTAATGCTTTACATGGGATGAAATTATTAAAAAAATAGTAATTTTAAAAATATGAACACGCCTTAGATATTACAAAGAAAACACTATCTTCTTTCGGTAATGAAATCGAACCGATTTTCTGAAATAATTTTTTTGAATATGATTTTAATGTTAAAATGAACTTACCGACATTGTTAAAAGAATATAAAGAAATCATTTGGTTAAAGATTGAAATGAATATACATAAAAAACACGCCAGGTTGTTCCCCTTCACAATTTTGAAATATGATTACTTAATAGGTGTCAGCCATAAATACTGTTAAAGGAAAGAAACTGATGAAATGAATATACATACACCTGGGTTCCCTTCCTATATGATTGTATTGCCATAAATACAGACTGATGTAGTTACATGCCCTAAGTGTATTGCCTACCCCTATTGCCTAAGCTTATTGCCTACGAGGACCAGTCCATTACGGCTACCTGCTAAATGTTCCTACCCGGTTACACTAGCCAAAAGCACTTAGCTACTTCGAAGAAATATAGCCCTTTCCGAGACATATCAATTCCATTCAAAATTATTTTCATTCAAAATTATTTTGGGGGAAAAGTTAAATTCGATTGGTTGTTTATCAAGTATTCGAATCGCGTTTTCTCTTAGTGTGTATTAATAGGAAATGTTTTTTTTATTTATGTAATTCCTACCTCTTTCATCACAATAGGTAAACTTTGGTTTGAAGGAAAGGGCTTGCTATAAATCTGCCTTTGATTGGCAAAGTTCGCCAAGAAAAGAATTAAATTTTTTCCTACAGAATGTCTGTTAATCGAAAGAACTCCTTATTTTGCAGTATCGCTTCTTGTCTCGACTCGGAATGTGAAGAATCCTAAAGTCTTTATATTCAGGTTTATTTTTAAGTTAGGCTGCAATGTACGCGTTATCACCTGTCAAAGCAAAGGTTATTTGGATGGCACAAAAGGTGGGTGCTGATAGTACTTTTACTAAGTTGTATCTTTTCTGATCGAGTTTCTTTCTCTCGATTATCTGATAAAAAGGGTTCTAGAAAAGAATTGTAGAGGTGGATAGAGTAAATTGGTAGCTTGTTACATCAACCTGCTGAAGATCTTCACATTTTAGGCTATATAAATTTACAATTTAAAAAAAAAGTCTATCCTAGGTATATTCCATCCATCCCTTTTATTAAATATTCAAACGAAACACTTTATACTAGAATACTCACACCCTAAATGAAGAGTTGGGAGGAAATTTTTTGTTGGAATAAGGATGTCCAGGGTGGATTTTTTATAATTGTGGGAAGGAAAAGGCACCCAGAAAAATATAAAACCAATTGAATTTAATTTTTAAGTACGTTAATAATTTTTAGTAGAAATGTTTTTGCATTTAACAAAGCAAGAAGAATTTTATCATACATTAACACTCTGGGAGAAAACTGGCCAAAAGTTAGAGTATAGAGAATTATATGGGCGATACTCCTAAAATAATGGCGTTTTTTTTTTTATTTCCATGGAACCTGCAGCAAAAACAAGGAGCAAAAAAACAGACAATTGTCGGCCTCAAAACAATATTTTATATATAGTCAATATCACTTGCGATGCGCTTTCCATCTGAACTTAAGTTCTTTAGCTGACGGCAGTGCAGTGGCAAGCGGAGCATTGTCGAAGCTCATTAACCATCGGTTTACTCTGCTTATATCCCATTTTTGTTCCGCATATACATTTAGGAAACGTTCATGAATATAAATGGATTATGGTTTTCCACATTAAATGTCATAATTCTGCTTCATATGCACTTTCATGTCCGACACCATTTCACCAGACTACCGTGCAGCTGCTGTCTGTAACAAAGCAAAATAATATGGTTAATTGGAAAGTAGATTCACCTTCTGCAGTAATACCACCAACATCTCTTGAATATATAAATAAATAAAAATAGAAAGTATTAAATAAATAAAATAGAATGTATTATTTTCGGAGCGACATTGTGTTACAATTAGACTGTTGGACGACATGTAGGGAGTAGTTTGATAAAAGTAAATATTAAAAAAAAAAAACTTATGTAGCGCTTAAAATAAATAAGTAAATAAATAAAAAAATGAGTCCAGTTGAAATTTTTATTTCCAAGTTACTGTGGTGTTACTTAACTTTCGATGATTTTGAAAAGTAAAGTTCTCCTACGTACGCCGTTTAAACAGGCACTTAGAATTGTTTGCTAATTACGAATCCACGTTTGCTTCTTGTCAATTGACATTCGTTGGATTCTAATTATTCACTTATCTTAACTGAATTATTAAAACTTACATTCTCAGACTGGAAAGAATTTACTTTTTTCGCAATGTAATAAGAGATTATGAACGACATGAAGTTTTTATGCGTTCGTTACTGAAGAGGGTATCAACTCGCATTTGTTTAAATGAGAGGAACATCATTTCATAATACATAATTAATACATTTGCAATTCACCTGTTAATCGTGACTTCTGTCTCATTAAAATTGTTATCCTGATTATATAAATATAATAATATATACATATATATATTATCTCATATATGTATATATAATAACGTACGTCTCTCTCTCTCTCTCTTTTATATATATATATATATATATATATATATATATATATATATATATATATATATATATATGTATATTGATGCATTTTTTCATTAAGTAATATAGACAAGTTTTGTCTATTTTATTATTCTTTTCATATCGTCTGATAAGCTTAATAACATTATCATTAAAAGAAGAAGGAATATCACAATATTGATACATATTTTTTAATCCTATCTAAGCTTTCGGTTTACATAAGCCATTATCAAAGATGACAATTACATTACAATATATTGAGCAATACACGGACAAAACAATGATGATAGTCTGTTTCTGTTTACATGGAAGATTTCCATTCAATGACAAACTCGTGCATACAAGACGCTAGAAGCGAAAATCGCACCGCAGCTCATAGCATCAAACATGACCACGCGAGAGTGAAAACGAGAAATATTATATGGGAAGCCGTTGGTATAAACCAATGGCGTCTGTTATATATATATATATATATATATATATATATATATATATATATATATATATATATATATATGAATGACAAACACAGTTTAGAGGAAAATACTGGTATATTCATAAAAGCAATTAACAATAGAGTGATTAGTATAACGAAGGTTGGTTAGTATGAATCAAGACAAACACGGTTGTAGAGGAAAATGGACTGGTAAGATATTTCACCCCCAAATGCGGCACAAGGCCTTTTAACAATAGAGCCATGATTAGTATAACGTATAAGGTTGGTTAGTACGAAGGAATATCCAAAGTCTATAGTCCAACGGTATGTACCGGGTAAGCTTATCTGGACTGCTAAGATATTCAGCCACCCCCCCACGAGGGCGTCATGCGGCACAAGGCCTTTTTAACGTGGGCATTCCCGAGCCATTAGGCTCAGCCAAAAATAGCCCATTTGAACCCGTATAAACGGGTTCAGGGCCGGTTTAACCTCCCCGAATGAGACTTCGCCCTTCGGCGTAGCCTCCTTCGGGTTCCTCTCTGTCCGGAGACAGAGAGTTGAACCGAGCAGTCGCTCAGAAAGTATCTGGGCTGCTAACGCTGACTCTCTCCCCAGAGCTGACTTATATAAGAGGGACCAGTCCATTACTAGTTAGAAGGTCGGTGCGCCCCAACAATATATATATTCAATTGTATGGATATGAGTTTGTGATGCTGGATTTCACGCTTTTGCAATCATCAGACAAACTGTTTTTTTTTTTCAAAATTGCATCTATGTATGCTTGTTTGTTTTTGATTATGGTTGTTGGAGGATGGGAAATTCTCCTCTGCGTTCGTTTTGGGATGACACTCACACACACTCTCACATACATACATTCATACAAGTGTACGTATTATAGTTCACACAAACGCAGCCATATAACCAATCCGAGATTAGGCGCAGATACATATCCATTCTTTCAAGCATGCATACGTACGCAGTTGTAATCCTATTCCGGTGTCCAGACTGTAGGTAGCGAAGTTCTTTCAACAATGGGCTGGTTCGGGTGTCCTTGGTTCAATTCAGATATATATTATTATTATTATTATTATTATTATATATCATGTAATTTAAAATGTATATATATATATATATATATATATATATATATATATATATATATATATATTACATGTAATTTAAAAGATACATATATACATCTTTAAATTACATTATATATATATATATATATATATATATATATATATATATATATCTTTCAAATTACATGATATATATATATATATATATATATATATATATATATATATATATATATATGGGATGGGGAGAGAGAGAGAGAGAGAGAGAGAGATAATTATTCGTATTAGTCCGAAACAAAAGTTCAGCTTATCAGGTGTATTTCAAAATTTAATTATATAATTTCGATTTACAAAATATGAATCATCTACTTAAGAATCAAGAATAGCATTCAAAAACAAAACAAATTAATTTGACGATGTCAAAATTGCAAACACAATTAAAGAACCTCAAGCGAAAAGATGAAACCAAAACTCCTGCGGTGTATGCAGCTACCTACGTTTATATGAATGTCACATATCAAGACGACATAGACATAGGTGCTTACGGTAAAGAGGAATTGCAAAAAAAATGAAGAAATTTTAAACAAATTAAAAAATGCTGGTATGACGATAAATAGCGATAAATGTGAGTTAAATTGCAACAAAATATCGTATTTGGGATGCCAAATATCTAAAGAAGGAATTTCACCAGACAATAAACTGAGAAATAAAATATCGGAAGTATCTACACCAAAAATTAAAAAAAGGATTAAAATACCCTTTGGGATTGACCAATTTTTATAGCAAATATCCACCAAGATACACGGACGTAATAGAAACACTTGCAGAATTACGAAAAAGAATTTAAATCAACTCAAACGCAAAATATAACTCTTGAAGGCTTAAAAAGTACTAAGAAAACTGATTGCAAACTTCTTTGACACCCCCCCCCAACAAAAAAAATAAATTACATTGTCTACGGATGCCAGTGAACATACGGTAGCCGCGGTTTTATTTCAAGGTCATCCAATAATGAACCTGTCGAGAAAATTAACGTCAGCGGAATCTAACTACTCAAATATTGAGAAAGAAGCGTTAGCAATAGTATGGAGCACAGAAAGAGCTCAATTTTTTTTTTTTTTTTGCTAGAACAAAAATTTTTGTTAAAGTCAGTTCACAAATCTTTAGTGTTTATATTTAATCCCAGAAGGAATTGCCAAAAGTCACATCGTCTAGAATTTTGAGATGGGCTATAAGATTCATGACCTTTGATTTCAGCATCATATACGTAAAGAGGAGCACTACTCCACACGTGGATACGCTATCCAGACTAAATTTCGACAGTAAAAATAGAATCGCCTGAAATTTCAGAAGATAAAATATTGCACGAGATTGAAAAGGACATGTTATCCCTAAATCGTCGCAGAATGGAAACTATACAATATCCAGTGTTAAGTAGAATTTTAGACAGAATAAAAAGGAACACAAGGAACAGTTGTTCAATGGCAGAAAGACCCTACAAACAATCAAGACATAAGTTAACTGTAGAGAACGGCATAATATGCAATGCAGATATTATAATACCCCCACAAAGTTTAAGAAAAGAAGTACTAAAAATTGTACATGATGATGTACATTGTGATATAACAGTGACACAAATGAGATTAAAATTTCAAGCGTGGTGGCTGGGATATTCTAGTTATGAAGAAAACTATGCAAAAATATGCCCAAAATGTACTGAAATGAAAATATTTCGGCAAAGCAAAATACACTTGTGGCCTTAAGAAAAAGAACCATGGGCTTGGGTACACATGATCATGCCCATATTAAAGGCATGAAGCTATTTTAAATTTTATTGGGTTCCTTTTCAGGATGGCCCGAATTAATTAAGGTTGCTGACAGAAAAGCCACCACTTTAAAACAAATATTAAGAACAATATTTTCAAAGAACGGGACGCCTAAAACTTTGGTCTCAGACAACGCGCCAGAATTTTACGAGGAAAGTTTGTGCTCGTGGCTTAAGCGTATTGTATGTGCTCGGTATAAAACACCTGTTTAACATTCAAAATCAAATAGAATCGCAGAAACAAATCGAATAGAATCACAGAAACAATGGTGCAGACTGTGAAAATGGAAGTAAAAGCATTTTTCCTATCTAATGATAATATAAAGAGTTAGTTACCAAGATGTCTGTTAAGCTGGTGAACAATTCCGCGGTAGACTACAAAATCCGCCCGTATTAATGAGTAGACAGATTAGAGTTCCCATAGCAATATCATTTTCAATAAGTCATGATATAAAATTTAATCCATAGAAGGTGAACTTTGTAGTAAAGAAAGGATACAAGACAGCAATACCAATAAAAAATGGACAAAAATATACAGGCTCATACGTATCAGTTCACAAGCAGAATGGAACGCTGGTATATAGAAATGGACGAAGAATCTAAAGGTGAGGAATCAAAAACAGAAAATGAACACAAACCTAGGTCCTCTATGAGAAAAAAAATCAAGATACCAAGAAAGACAGTTTAGATTACAAAGAATAATTAGAATTCAAAGATTAACGAAAGGCATAAGGCCATTTCGGTTCAGGGAGATGTAGTATTACATATAAATGAGATACTGCTATAAAAGCAATAGTCACAGCGAATGACAGTCGAGCTGCCATCTGTAGACCTGACAACGTAGATTCCAGAGAATAGCCTACTTCATAACAAAGAAAAAAATCATCAATAAATTTAAACCAAGACTCAAGCCACTGCACAAACCAGAGGTACGTGCCTCAAAATAAATTGTATTTACCCCAATATAAGCGACAGAGATAAAACCAGTTGTGTCCCCTGTTTTTTCTCCTCATTTTTTTTAATTTATACTTAAGCGACAACACATGGTAAGCTGATAAACATTTAAAACAACCTAAATCATTTTTACCAGGATTAGCTTACTATAAGTTTACTAGTCTTTGGCTCCAAGTAATGGATGGATTCGCTGTAGTTCTAATGATCTTTTACATTAATTCGTTAACCATTGTTATGGGTTTCAGTTTACTCGCGCTAAAACGCAAAGCGCGAATAGCTGTTGTGTTACAATGGGCCTGTAAAATAGAATTAATTGCATCATGAAAATTGAGAAAAAGCAAAGCTTTTTTTCCCCGCTAATTGAGAACAAGCCGAAAAATTTGCTTACATGACTGGAAGACTTCGCTAACACGATGTTTCTTGCTGGAATGCAAACTCAGGTAAAAATGCAAACAAAAAATCGATTACACACATAGCTGAAAAAACATTGTTCTTTTAAATAACGAAGTTAACTACATATTATGTAGATTCGAATATAAGTCGAAATCCTATAATAAAAAATTAAACCGAACTTTTAGAAAACTAGACATGTTTAAGCAGTTTGTCCGAAGATATTATGTAACTGTCAAAAAACAAGTAATAAATGCATAAAATATATTAATTGTAATTGATATATCCCGGAAAGGGATCTATTTGTTCGAAGTAACAAAGTGGTTGTTGACTACTGTAACCGAGTAGGACAGTCTAGCAGGTAACCGTAATGGACTGGTCCTCGTCGTAGTGGTAGGCAATAGGCGTAGGCAATAGGCATAGTCCATGTACCTCCACATCAGTCTGTATTTATGGCTGACACCAGCCAATCATATAACTGTGAGGGGGAACCCAGATGTATGCATATTCATTACAACAGTAATGAAACTCTATCCAGTGATTTCAGCTCGTGGAGTTCAAATGAATCTGAACCTATTAGCTTCTTATTAACGATCTGCTTAGGAACGTTCTCAGATTATTAATAAATATCTATGCAGATGATAACACAGTTTATGGGTACACACCTAAAAATTAAGACGGCCAAAGCCTGGCAGCGGCTTTCTCTTCTAACCTAAATCCAACAGTTCTATGAGAGAAAAACTGGCTTATAACATTCAATGCCCCAAAAAACTGTCTAGTAACCTTTCATCACCATTGAGCAGCCGCTATTTTACTCTCAAGAAAGCTCCTTGAACGTTTGTTGGGAGAGAAGTACACCAAAGACCTCGAGTGATATATAAGATCCATCACCAAAGATGCTGGAAAAATGGCCGGTTTCTTGTATCTCTTTGGGAAGTTCCTAAATCTTTGCAAGAATCAGACCACAACAAAAATGGCATATTTCCACTTGTGCTGGTACGAGCCTATCGTCGCTTTCTAGTTCTGAATATTTTACGTAGCCTTGTGAGGTATGGCTTCATTTCCAAACTATAGACCTTAGATGGGTAAGGTGGTGTAATAGATTGTGGCTCGGATTGAAGAATTGGAGAGCCGAGTTCGAATTTCAGTCGGATCCATTACATTCTAATTACGTACTAATACCATTGGGAAAGATATGAATCATCTTCTTCCTCCTCCTCTAGTTAAGAGAAAGTAACTGAATCCAAAACAGTATGTAGCCACCTAAGGCATTTCGTCGCTGATTTTAGCTTCGTTCTGCCAGCTTCTGAAACGTTGCTGGTACTAAATTCTAATGGCCTTGCTGTTCCTTCAGTGACATGGAGAGGGTAGTATGCAGCGTGGGCTCCATAACATCTTGCCCAGGCTTGATCCTACCTTACTGGAGAGGTGGGATCAAATCCATGTTTTTTGACCGTCGGGGGCCTTACTGCTCCCCTAGTAAATATTCGTACCAGATCCATTTTTTAGTTCTGCCAGTTCAGACATTTACAGCTAAGACCACGGAGTCAAATCAACCTCATTCTATTCGTATTCCATTTGTAAAGAGGAAGTTCTATTTGACAGATATTTCTGTTTCGATAGCTTCTTTGTATGAACATCTACTTTGTGTAATAGACCTATACGCTGATGTTTTCCCGAATACTACAGACTTAAGCTCTTCATGTCCAGGGTCAGTTGTTATCTTCACCTCCTACTTCTTCAGGCTCTTGACACACATTTCATTCAGTAACCATCTACACTGTGAAAAATATATTTTCAAGTTGCTTCCTTGCTTTCCAGTATTGATAGGTGTTTCCTTTCTAACCCTTTCTTTGAGGTAGTGTGGAATGTTAACATCATGATTATATCATTATTTTCTCTTCGAGTTGTATGTGCTATACATTTTTGTTGTTGCAGCTGTTGAAAATCCTCAGGTAATGTGGTTTCTGCTATTTGGTATAGTTATTTGTTTGTAATTCCGTAAAAGCAGTCTATAAGATTCGAAGAAAGATTTCCCTCGCGAAGAGGCACGGGCTTCATTCGCTCGAAGATATATTTTAACCATTGAAAGTGTTTGTATATGGCAAGTCAGAATTGAATATCAGCGCCACCTTAAGAATCCATTCCAATCGTGCGCAGGCACAGAAGGCAACATCCTGACGTGCATATACAATTCTAAATAAGCAATCGTCATATTTGACTTAGTCAAAAAGCTATGTTTTTAACCCTGTAGTCAAATATTTACCCAATGTGAACACTATGCCTGCCTTACAGGAATATCCAAAATGATAGCTACACAATCATACGATATGTTTCCCTGACTGTAGGCGCGTACAGTCATCTGCAAAACTTTTTTACAACATGGAAAACATTGTCTCTTTCAACAAATTTAATTTTCCACTTTAACATTATGTAAAGATAGAAGTAAACGTCTTACATTGAATGTTTCTGTTTTGATATTCCATCATATGTATAAGGTAAATACACTGTCTATATTTCCGAGATGAGGTATTGTGACTATTTACATCGTTCGAACTGTTGTCCTCAACTTTATTGCCAGTTTCACGTCGTTTCAGCTGTTGTACGCTCCGGTCTTCTTCTGGATCTTTCTATATTTTTGAGATGAGTTATTGGAATTATTTACACTATTTACATTGTTCGGACTGTTGTCCACATCTTTGTTGTCATATTCACGACGTTTCGGCCGTTGTACGTCCCGGCCTTCTTCAGGTGATATACAACTACTGAACCATGTGGACTGAATAAAACCATCGATAAATGTCATAATGGAGAGCGAAAACAACCAATCATTCATGAATATCTCGAACAGAGCATCGGTTCAAGACATCCGTATACCACAAGCCAACATTCACCGGACAATACCTCAAATTCTACTGCCACCACCAATACAGTGTAAAGAAAGGGATACAACAGCAGCCTACAACATCGAGCAAAAGTCATAAGTGGTGACCCACAGATATATGAACAAGTAATTCATAAGCAGTATCCTCCAACTTAACCACTACTCTGGGTCCATGACAGCAACTCGCACAAACTGGGATATCAACACTCAGAAAATAGCTTTGGTCTACCTACCCTATGTGAAGAGATTATCAGAAGGTTACAAAAGATCTGTGGTTCATATAACATCAGGAGTGGTTCAACACTACGCAGACATTTCTATAGAGAACATAATTAAAGACTGTGTGTACACCACCCAGTGAAGCTGTGGCAAGAAATACAAGACAAAAGAGGCCGCCCCCTTAACATAAAATTGCAGAAACACCGTAAACACGCAACACGATGAAAAATTAAAAAAAAATCAAGCATGGCTGACCATATATGGAGGGAAAAGGAAGAACACTGACCTCTGTAGGATGAAGTTGATATAATAGACAGAGAACATCACTGGAAAATACGAAAACTGAAGGAACCAGCACATATAGTAGATCCCAACTACTAAACCGGCCAAGTGAATACTATACGAGATACAGAGAGAAATAAAGAAAAATAACAATGCATAAAAATTGTAATATGAGCTGGGATAAAAAATAGCTACTGAGACAGTAGATTTGTAAATCCCCAAGATTCACTCATTGATGTCCCCAAGGATACATGGCTCAGTGGATCCAAGTCTTGGTAGAGTAATCCCAAATTGACTTGACCCAAAGAGATGCGAGTTCAATACAGAAAGGGAACACCAAATTTGAGTTACTAAAGGGAAATAACTGAAAAGGCATGGCACGTGGAATTAGAGCAATCTACCCCTACCGTAGACTAAATAAAGGGCAAAGTACGAAATTCCAACGTATCACATCTGAAGAAGGCCGAAACGTCGTGAAAATAACAATGAAGATGTGGACAACACTCCAAACGATGTAAATAGTGTAAATACATTTCTAATGATTATATAATTGAAATGCATTGAAAATGAAGAACGAAAGAATTGTTAGTGATACGAGATTATGATTCCCGTACCACTGATAATCACTGATAGAATATCAGTTGGTATCCTGAATGATTGGCTATCTACCTCCAGTCTCACAAGTCATCCGAGAGAGAACGGATTTGCGGGACATTCCTACAGAAGGAAGGAAAACTATAAGAGTTGTCCTGCTGTAGATATCGAAACATGGACACACTGGCATCGGTCGTAATTTCAAAACAGAGAATACCAACCTGAGGATGTATCAGTTGCTATGGATAGACAGGAAATCAGTTAAGGGCCATACGGGATACACTTTATATGTCTTTTTCGATTCGTGACTAACTAGGCAAACGATTTTTGTTCTCGCAATAAGTTGCCGTTTCTTTCTGAGGTACTGTCCGTCAACAAAGATTATAGGGCCCAACCTCTCCTATTATTCAACCCAAGCTGGGGAGAGAAAAGTGTATTTCTGCATAAGTGCATTTAATGAATCTGACTTGAATTCGAACTCGGCTCTCCGATTTCTCATTTGGAGATCGATAACCGTTACACTACAAAGCACATCTGGAATACCGGAGCGAAAAAGACATAAATATCTGCGCTATTAACACGTTTTGATAGTGTTGCTACTGATGATGATACCAGAAATTACGATCAGATATTTAATATCCTCGTCTCTTAACGGCTACCATGTTGAACTGTGTCCATTTTCATGAGCTGGACAACTATTTTTATCCTCTTCACCGAATAACATTGGCATCTTTCAGACAAAGAAATTCCCGATAAAAGTGAAAAACTATTCCTACATCGTCTGTTTTTGTTTTCTTATCTATTTCGTGATTTGCAAGTTTTTCCTATTTAACAGAATAGTGAAAATGTTTTTGCTTTTTGAAGTAGTGAAATTTATCGCATTATATTTGGAATTTTGTTCGGAGCTTTTATTAATTCTTTTGTCTGCCAGACATGATCAACAGATTTAATTTATTTTTGCTGTCAATCTGAAACGATGAAAATGATTTAGAATCCGTTTTAGAAACTTGAAAACTGAAGAAGTCGAGATCTGTGCGAGTAGAAAATATACCCGAAAATACAGTGTGAATTAAAAATGTTCCCTCAAGCTTTATATATATATATATATATATATATATATATATATGTGTGTGTGTGTGTGTCTGTGTGTGTGTATATGGGTGTGTGTGTGTGTGTTATTTAAAATGTTCTATATTTATATGGAAAGAGTGATCAGTATAGAAAATATAGCGTCTGTAGATATCGTGTGGACGTAGAAATAAACAATGTTTGGTGTCTGGAAATTTCACCATTCAGTGAGATTGTCAAGAAAAAAATCATTGAAGCATGAAACTCTGTCACAATGCAGTTATGATCTATCTATCTATCTATCTATCTATCTATCTATCTATCTATCTAAGTCTGTTCATTATCTATCTTTCTATCTATCTAAGTCTGTTCATATCAATCTATCTATCTATCTATCTATCTATCACAGTCTTTTTATATCTGTCTATCTATCTCACGCCATTTATTATCTGTCTGTGTATCCATATCTCAATCTCAACCCATTCTTTATCTATCTATCTATCTATCTATCTATCTATCTATCTATCTATCTATCTATCTATCACAATAATTATATTAGGTAAAATACTGTCTGATTTTAGAATAAATAATTTAAGTGTGTGATAGTATATTATTACAATAGTTACATTCGAAATGATTAATCTGTCATCTTTTGTGATTTTTATATCAGTATTTTCAGAATCGGTGGTTAGCAGGCGGTATTTGTCCGACAAGGTAATCCATAGTTTGAATGTTCCGTTTAGAGTTTTACCGCCCTTTCTATTTACAGCCATATTTTCTCTCTTTTTATCTGTTTTCGTGTTTATTTTAATTATTAACCATCGGTTTTGTTATTTAAACTTGTTTTCCCCGTCATCTCTGCTACTTCCTTATAGATACTATTTTGCTTGGTATAATTCCGGATTCCACAAATCCTGGAATCTATTCATTATATCTACCTGAGATTCAGTAATGTCAGCTCCGTTCTTATCAGAATATATTGTTTCTGTGAATCATTTCGTTTCTAATGATTTAAAATCCAATTTCATTCTGCAAGCTATCATTCAATGATGACATCCCATATTAACACTTCTGCTCCTACGGATGTACCTACACGTCTGTACGAAACATACCAACGCATAATTAGAATTTATAGGCACTCCGACCTATCGTAATTTTTTGGGTTAAAAACTACCTAAGGATAATTGCTATTTCAAAACCAAACTTAGACGGATAGTAGCATACAATATATACAATATATATATATATAAACTTTTCACCCCAAGCAAGGCGGGAGTGCCAGTAGCACGCAAGAGGCTACAGAAAGTTACAGAGTAAAGAGCGTGAGAGACGAAAGGATGAGGAGAAGGACGAGGAACAGATCAAGGTATCTGATGTCGATTGACATTGCATTTCAATAGTTGAAGATTATTGCTATCACGGAAGCAAGTAAGAGGAAGGGAGTTCTACAGACGGGAAGTGCGAGACATGAAGATATTGGAGTAGAAGAGACGGCTAAATTCCTGCAGTTTGGGAACTAGCGAAAGTATCTCCTCTGAGCAGTTACCGTGAAAATATTTGTAGAAAAGACAGAGGGAGGAGACGGCACGTCTATGAGAGAGCGACTGTAAACTAGATGCCTGATCATTGGCAACCACATTGCATATTCATCTCTGGATTTTGTCGAGAACCCTAAGACGAACAGCGGGAGTTCCAGAACACATATGACACCAATGTTCCAAGCAAGGATGGACACGAGCGAAAATAATTTTTTGGCGCGCCACAAAGAATCAACATTTTTGCGGTAGATGAAGCTATTGATTCAATGTAATTGTTCCATCTGAGGTCAGTGGACAGTTTGAGACCATGTAGTTGCAAAGAGGTGCTCTCGTGAATTTGAGCATCAGGCATGCTAATGGGAAGTAGGGAGGGTTTTCTGTGGTGGCTAATAGGGAGCCGTTTAGTTTTTGAGGCATTAAAATTAACCGGCCATTTCCTGCCCCAATCAACAACCAACCGGAAGTCCTTTTCGAGACCAACGGCCAGGTTAGTTTTGACAGCGCTACCAGATTTGCTATTTAGTAGTACCGTCTGCATAGACGCCTAATTGGAAACTGATGACATCGGTGGATCGTTAATGAAGATAAGGAACAGTGTAGGGCCCAGGATAGAGCCTTGGGGAACACCTGCGTTCATAAAGACGATCTTCATCACACAGTTTGACAGGAATCATTCAAATGTCAAATAATCGTCCTGAGATACCGTATCCCTGAAGATTACGAAAGAGGCCGGCATGCCAAACCCTATCAAACGCTTTAGAGATATCTAGAGCAACAGCATTAGCTTCTCCGTTATTGTGAAATGCTTGGCCGTGAGCACATTAGCTGTAGACAGAGAAAATCGGAAACCATATTTACTTGTCAGAGAGCAGATCATGGGATGTAAGATGCTAAACCATTTCGGCGTTGATTAAAGTTTCAAAGACATTGCCGAAGAGTGGTAGAAGACTGATAGGACGGTAGTTAGATGGGTTAGAAGGGTCGCCAGAGTTCTTGAAGACAAGTACAACAAATGAAGACTTCAAACAGGATGGAAAGCAGGAGACGTTGAGGCAGTAGTTGTAGTAGTTTGGAGAGGACAGAAGCTTTGGGAGGATATAGATTTATACCTTTGCCAAAGATATATGCACGTAAAAATATGTATCGAACCCGATTGAAATTTGAACTCATCTCTCTGCTTTCTCATTATCCATTGCACCATCCACACGTCCTTAGAGAGAGAGAGAGTGAAGGAGAGAAAATTGTAAATTGAAGAAAGATGAATAAATTAGATATAATCGAGTAAGAGAGGCTGAGAGAGAAAAAAAGGAATGAGAAAGTGATATAAACATAGAAAAGAAAGACATGGTTGAGAAAAAAAGCGAAAGAGAGGCGGGAAATTATGCTGGAACGGGAAAGAGAAAAATAAAATTCACGACAAAGAGCAACAGAGAGGGAGGGAGAGAAAAGGAGAGAGAGAAAATGCTAGCTGAAAGGTAATAGAAGAATGTAAAAGAGAGAAAAAGAAGAGGAAGATAGAGACATATGGAAAGCAGAGGAGGGGAAAAGTATGAGAAAGAAAACGAAAGCTTAACGTCAACGTAAAAAAAAATTAAATAAATATCAACTGGCCGTGAGCCAGTGTAGAACAAGTCTAGCTGAAATATCTCAGATATTTTCTTTCTTTCCTTCTGATTACTGTTTGTTCTCATTTCCCGTGTATGTTGACAAGCAAATTTCTCAGCGTCCAGCCGGCCTGCTCACGGACTAGATAGCAGGGGAGGGGGTATTAAGTCGGCCATATCTAGAAATAGTCTCTATATAACGCACAAAGTTTAGTCCCTCCCAAATGGATCATGACGTTGTAATCCAACTATTGACGTCTGGCGATATTTTCTCTTGTTCGCCATAGATTCCAACCAAACAATGCTTTTTATATTTAATCACACAGTATCAGGTTGATGCAAAGGTGCCCAGCTCAATTCTAGGGAAATCTCAGAAATGTATTAGAAGTTTACACCGATGATTTTGACAAATTGTAATCACTTGAAAGATAAGCAATGTACTAAGAAACAGAAAAAATAAAAAAAAAATGAAACGAAGAAAAGAGTTTTAAACTGTTGTGACACTATTTAGCTATGGTAATTGGCTAACTAATTAAGCATGGAAATCAAAAACGAGAAATACTTAAGGCGAGAAAGAGCTATAACGAAAGACATACCGGGCGACATTATTTTTTTTTTTTAACAAAAGAGAAATGGGTAAAGATTTTATTTTCATTTACGGAGAAAGGTATTTTTTTTTCGCAGAAGATAGAAAATTCGTAAGAAAACAGGGTATCGGTTTCTGTCAGAATTAATTAATGTCATGACGCGAAATGGGAAACAGAATACGGATAAAGAATAACAATCTGCCCACACGTGTGGCAATAATAAAAATTTCGAATCGGTCAGCTGCATACAAACCAGAATTCTAGAAGATAATCGAAACTGGGTCAAGCATGCGACTGAGAAGGAAATCAGTGAGACCACCCCAAAAAGAATAGCCACAAATTATCTTTCAGAGATATCATTTGATTTTGGTTCTTGTGTCCAGAAGGAGACCCATCTGTTGTATATCCGGATCTGGTCATGATAAGAGCTAAGCGCCAAGGGAAACAGAATACGGATAAAGAATAACAATCTGCCCACACGTGTAGCAATAATAAAAATTTCAATTCGGTTATCATAAAAAAAAACCGACGAAGGAAGCCATTATTATTACATGTACAAGCTGTTGGCGACAGAGAGACAAAGAGATTCGGTGACCACCCAGTTAATGAGTCAGGAAAAATTCCGCTAATGAATTTCAAGTGACCAATAAAATTCTTGCCGATAGAAAAGAAAGAAAGAAAAGGGAAGATATTTTTTTCTTTGGCGATAATTGTAAAATGAGTCCGGTCTAGCCACATCCACACTGCCGAGCGTTCATTGGCTGAGTGGTGACGTGATTGATGGGCGAAGTTGAACATATGAGAAAGAAGGGAAACTTGTTGACGCCCTCTGAAGGAATTGGTGTGAGATACCAATATGGGAAAGGAACAGTTTACGAGGATAATTCTCCTCAAACCTCCACGCACGGAGAGGGGGAGAACCCTCTAAAACAGAAAGTAATTGACTTCCAAAAATGGTTAGTGATAAATTTTCCTGTCCGAAGACAAAGAGAATCCTTATTGGGGAATTGGAATTATCGAGGAACCCAAACCACGACAGGCGCCCGTCCATATAAACGAACGTCCCCAGAGTTTCAGCCAGTTACTGTTGAGTAGAGTAGAGTTGGGTTGGAGATAGAAGACAGATCGACAAAGAGCTTTTGAGCTCGGGAACCAGCCTCGCAGGAGCTGACCAAAAGATTTCAACGCATTCCGACTTAGACTTCTAACCAAAAGAAACTTTTTTTTGAAGAACGACTTAGACTTACACCACCAAAGTAAGTTTTGATGAATATCGCCTGAAGATACCAAAAAGCAATTTATTGAAAAACAACTTAAGATATCAAGACTCGCTTAAGAAACGCAAAGTGTCACGAATCCATAGAAGCGGGTTCGGAGAAAGACGCACTCCTGTATTCAGCAGACAGATATAAAAATACTTGTTATTTTTTCAACACATTTGAACCTCTTGAGTTTATTTCATTATTTTTCTTTTACATACACTTGTGCGGTATCACCTTTACCTCGGATTCAGCTTACACTACGGCCCGACGCCTGATTGATTTCGTCTACCTAAGATCAAATCACAACGTGGGTAGGTTAGACTAGAGATCAAAGCAGTTACTTCGGTAACCAGACGTTGGAGGCGAGCTGGGAACGACAAGGCTGATATCGAATCTAACCAGACATCAACCACGACCAAGACAACCACATGGTTCCGTGCTAAACCAGATTTCCGTCCGAACCAGCCAATGGTTAGATCATCACAGTAGGTACTGCAATCAGCCCAGGGTTAGAGTGGGTCACAATTTGGGGCCGTGACCGGGACTGACCGGTGGCGTCACAATTGGCGCCGTGACTAGCACAGGACAAGAGGGAGGGTGGCCTCACACTGCTATATATTATCAGTCCTCCTATATGATAATGAATGCTGAACAGTCTCCTCGCAGAGTGTTATACAGCGTACGTATGAACACTAATGGGTATGTCCCAATCCTCATAAATAGGTTGGACACTATTGATTGATAGTGGGGGCAATATGTTGCCTACACTGGCAGCGTGAGCAGTCAGCCTGGGAAGCTCTTGCCATGTCGAACTCTCTGCCTTTGGAATCTGGACGAGGCTATGCCGAAGGGTAGAGTCTCGTCCGGGGAGGTAGACAGAAACCCGATCCCGTGTATACGGGGTCTACTGGCAATTTTTTGCCGAGCCACGGACTCGGAATACCCCACATTAAATTTGGCCTTGTGCCGCATCCTACCTCGTGGCGAGGCAGGTAAATATCGTTACATGTAGTCTACGCTGTCAGCGTGAGTTGTTAGCGTATGAAGCTCTTGCCGTATCGAACTCTCTGCCTTTGTGCAAAGAGGACATCGGGCGAGGCTATGCCGCATGGCAGAGTCTCGTCCGGGCAAGTAGGCAGATACTCGATACCACATATGTAGGGTTTACGGGCAATTTTGCCCGAGCCCTCGGGCTCGGATTTCCTCACATTAAATTTGGATTTGTGCCACATCCTACCTCGTGAGGAGGCAGGTAAATATCGTAATATGTAGTCCACTACTTGCAGTGGTTTACCTACTTCACGCCGCTAGCGATTATTTTTTATTGTTGACGTTATAAAGAATAGCATTTCATTTCCCACCTTCGTTTTGGTTATTCCTCAATCAGTAATTTTTTCTTGGTTACAACACTGATGAAAAAGAGACTATAAACAACAGAGACGTGGTTTCATGAAAGATATTAAAAATACCATGGACGGATCATATGAGTTATGCAGAGTTTTTAAAAATAATAGAAATGAAAAACAGAATTATACTTAGAATCAGAAAAAGACAATGAAAGAAGGCTTGGAGAAACTGATACTCACAAGACATACTGAAAGGAAGTTAAATAGAGGAAGACATCGAGTAAATAAACTAAAGCGCTTGTGTAAATGGATGACAAACAGGGACTGGTAGACATGGTGTTATAATAATACTTACAAAGGAAAGATTTATGAAGATGCATTATTACCTACATACTGAAGGGAAACGGTACATAGAAGAAAAATAATAAGTTAACTGTATTGAATCGTTTTAAGCCTTCGGATAAAATTCATAATCAAAGAAAAACGATTCTATATGAACGTAAGGAAACATCTGTCATTTTCTAATTAACAACAGCAGAAAAAAATTCTAAATTGTTTCGCACGTTGAAGACTTTCTAAAACACTTCTGACAGATTTAATCGAATTAACTAACTTGGACTTTTTTTTCACTACAGAATACGCAATACGCAGATTTCTGAAAATTCCAGGGAAAGATCGTGATGACTGAATAAGCACGAATTCCATATTTTTATTTATCTATTTCTATCATATCCATATCAATGACACGATAAAACTAACAGACATGTTGTTTCCTGGACATGCACGCCTGACTCATGAAAGTCAGTAGAAACAGTAGAACATCTCCTATTAGTCTATTACGATTTACCACAGCACAAAGTTTAAAAAGAAAATATAAAAAAAAAACCAACTCTCTGTCTAGAAGACGCCAGCATTACCACACCATAATGGGCGGATTCTCCACAGGGTCGAATTTTGGAATGACAACCAAGATTAGCAAACGAATATACAAACGAAGAAGAATTAATTATAACTACACAATACATGAAAACATTTAGACAAGAGAATGTGTATAAAGATGTGTGCTATAAATTTTTGGGTGGATTGATGTCTGTGTTATATTCTGAGGTTAAAAAAGGTTAAAAACTTAGTTTCATTCTTTCGCCTGAAATTAAAATGTTTTCTCTTTTCCCTTTTCTTTCTTTTTCTCTGATGTATTTTTTTTGTCCTCTTTTACTTTCAAATTCAAATGTTTCGCTCGTGTAGCAGTATCTTTTAATCGATTCTTCTTTCTTTAATGCAACCTCCGTTATTCGGTTATGGAGATTCGGCGCTGTAGAAATAGTATATTCAGCAATGCAGAATCCATTATCCGGATCCTTCATCCAATGAGTTGGAAACATCATTCATTCTTTTTTGTTTGTTTGTTTGTTTGTTTAGTAATTCCGGTTAAACGACGATTTCAGAGCCGGTCCAATTTCTTCAAGTTTTGTTATCCAACAGCCTTCTGCCGATCTTTTTTCCCACTCAACGTTCGTACTTGCTCACGTAATTCAGTGTGTGAGATTCTATTTTTAGCTTTGATTTTTAAAAAATACATATTTTAATCAAAAGTAATTATTCGTGCCTGATGAGTTGGTACAACAACGAAACTTTAAATTGCACTTCGAACTTTTTTTTATTAATATGTACTTTTTAGCTCTGTCTAACCAACTGTTTTGTTTACACTTTAAACTAAATTGAGTAAATATTTATTCGCTTACCTGTGTACTCTCGCTAACGCACGTATGTACGGTTGCTAATATCTAGTAATTTGATTTAGAAAATTATCTAAATCGCTTGAAAATGGAACAAAAATTATAGTTCCGAAACAGGGTAATTTCCGTGTCGTAATGATAGAGATTTAAAAAAAAAACAAATGGCAAAAGAATTGTGGATATTTAATTTGACTGTTGTCTCTCTTTATTTGTATATCTATCTATCTATCTATCTATATATATATATATATATATATATATATATATATATATATATATATATATATATATAGAGAGAGAGAGAGAGAGAGAGAAAGAAAGATGGCTAAATCAAATAACTAGATATTAGCAACCATATATGCCCGCTAACGCGTGCATACACACGTAAGCAAATAAATATTTAATTTACTTTAAGGTGTAAACAAAATAGTGCTCAATGAGTTTAGACAGAGCTAAGAAATATATATTAATAAATATACATATACGTACGTTCAAAGTGCGACTTAAGTTTCTTTATTCTACCAATTCATCAGGCACGAAGTAATATTTGTTCTTGATGTGTTGAAAAATGAATAAATATGAGAAAAAATATTATGCTTTGTTACATATATATATATATATATATATATATATATGTGTGTGTGTGCGTGTTTATATATGCCTGTGTATATGTGCCTATATATATATATATATATATATATATATATATAGGCACATATATAAATATATACATATTCATACACATATATACATATATATATATATTCATATATATATATATATATATATATATATATATATATATATATATATATATATATATCGGGGAGTACAGATAAAGTCGGTTCAATTAAAATTAAATGAAGGAAGTTTACAAACTGAAAGAGAAAATCGCGTTTTAATGAAGAGAGAAAAATACCCAAGATTTGTTTTGATGTGATAGTATTTTTGAATATTCATAGTTTTAGGAAATGGTTATTTGATTTTTATATCAATGATCTGAATATAAAAGACCAAGAACATGAAACAGAAACATTGGAGATGCCTTTGTCTTTCTCGCAAGTCCTCTAAAAGGAACAGAATATCAGTGCTTTATATGATCGAATTGTGTTAAATGTCCACCCAGAAAGTCATTGATGCTAGCGCGAAGGAATTCAATAGAAAATTTAATTTAAACTTCACAAACCAAAATGAAATCAGCCTGTGTGTAATAAGCAAGAAAGATTTGTATCGAAAGTGGAAATGATTCCATCGGACTCCTGAACAGTCGCCAACACACTAACGATTGCTATACACAATCTTCTAACAAAGTTGAATCTTTCTATCTTCGAGTTTTCTCCTCTGAAATCCCACAAGCCAATGCACTGATTGTCCTTTTAGTTATCGTCTGCCCAATCAAAAACAAAGCCTGGTTTTATCACGAGCGATAGCCGTACGTCGCCGAATACTTTTCGGCAATTCCCGCCGCCCGTCGAACACCAAACGTTGTTCTTCCATGCAATAAGTTTCAAAACAAAAGAAGATAAAAAATATAAAAAATCTCTCTCGGCATTTCTACAACTAAATAATACTTAATTGCCAGTTTTGTTAATTTTTTAAAAATCCATAATTACTAAATTTTTGTATTTTGCTACGTGCAAATTTGGAGGCGAGCTAAAAATCTGTTGTTTTTAAAAGGGGCTCTTAATGAGATAAAAGTCAATTCGAAATTTACCAGTCTTGAGCTTTCAAACGTAACCTAACAATCCTGTATGTAGATTATCGGTAGTGCATAGATAACAGGGGATTAAGTGGGGGATTAGTTTTGTTTTACATCTATGGCAGAAATATATACTGCATTTTGCAAAATTTAATAGCATAGGTTATTCAAGCGTAATCCATTTTGACAATTCTGCATATAGGTCATGAACATTTCATAAATAAGTCGATATTGTCGTCTCCATAAGAAAATAAAAAAAAATATCGTGTTAAAATTAATTACAATAGAATAATTATAACAATTACAATTATCATTAATTCACTCATTTTTAACCAGTGAGAATAGATCCCTCTTTTCTACTCTACACGCACAAACAAACATTCTCACTATCGGTCAAGCATTTCACGCGGATAGGTCGTTCACACGTGCGTTAGCGAAAATTTAATCTCCTTTTTCAGGCCATAATTGTAACATTTACTTTTTAGCACTCAGCAAAAGTCCAGGTAAGAAAATCCGAGACTTCTTGTGTATTTCCAAATCAATTATCTTGTCACTCATTACACGCATCTATAATAAATATACGAGACAGGCTATATACACTTTTCATATATTCTTTAGTTTATCCTTCTGTCAAATTACGATCCATATTAGATCTGCATTTGACTCCATACTCATAATTTTACTCAGTATTACTGTCTCTCATTTCTCCAAAACCACATAATAGCCAGATAATAAGCAACACTCGGTTTTTTCCACATCTTGTTTCGCATTTTTACGAGTATTATTGTATATATAAATTTAAGGAGATTTTATATTAATTACTCAGTTATTACTCTCCTACAATATTAAGTGAGGAGAAAGTTTTGTTTTACATGTAAATCATACATATTTAGATTTAACATGAATTTTACATGATTTTACATGAATTTCAGGAGATAGCTAAGAAACTCCTATCTCAGAAATGACATTTAGTTCCTGATAATGCCTGAGACAGTCGAAAATAGTTCGATAATGATAGAATAAAAACCTGAACTTTGAGCAGTTAATCCAAGAATTTCCATCCGAATATGTATGAATCTATTAAAACGAATACCAATCTGAAATTTGCTAGCGCTGAGCTTTCAAATGTACTTCAGTTTGAGATTGTTAGCTCACTTGGCAATAGTGAAATACCATCAACTAATTGTTGTAGAGTAGTTTTTACAGTTGAGGCTTGTATTTCAATAAGTCGGTCCTAAAAAGGGTCCGACGTACAAAATGTTAGGAACTTGCAATAATAATTAATGACGCAGCAAACTAGTTGTGACGGTTGATACTTCAATGTCCGACAGACTCACTCAACTCCACTGAGCCCCACTGGCGACCGCTGCTACTACTACTACTACTTATTATGTGTGGGAGACTCTATTACAATAGAATAGGTAATGTTCTGGTATAACACTAATGAACACAGGATGATTGAATAAATAACATTACGTATTGACCGTGATCACTGAAACTAACCTGACGGTCTCAAAATTGATCAAGAAAGATCCGAAACAAATATAGAAGCAAACATGACAAAAATCCTCAAGGATACTAAACGAATAAATGATAAATACTAATACAGTCGTGTAATAAGTACTATATTTCGCTTTGATTACTAACAATGCTTATTAAATGATGTTATTTACTAAACATACCTCAGTTTTAGTCGTACACAGATAATAACCACTACTTACATGTCTAGTGTTAAATGGTGTGGAACCCGAATGAACCTAAATGACCTATTCAACCAGAATAACTCAGTAAACATTACCAAAAACCTGAGGAACATAATTATCTATTTATCATGCGAGTTAAAGGTTGCGACCTGACTGGTGAAAAATTTGGTAGTGAGACTGGTGGGACCTCAACAGGGCGAAGGCCTGGGCGATGGTATATTAAGACTTCTATCTTGGCTGTACCGACAAGATCCAAAAGAATGCAAGATATTACATTTGGAGTCGGTTTGGCTGCAGGCGTTCGAGAAATGTTGCCAGCGTTGATAGCGGGGATAAACTCTAGCTTTTCTGTCTGGATTTAATTCAACATCTTTCTATTGTTTGGATATGACCGCAAGGCAGCGGAGGTTTAAAATCAGTGTTTTTCCTCCCCTAGATGAACTGCCTTCAGTGGGCTGTCGAGCACCATCTACACGAATCAGCTTGTTATGAGGCGCCAGATGTCAGCCTTCGCCCATTCTCATGATTGGAGTTTGACTTACTGTTGTCAAATGGTATTTGAGGCGCATGCTACAGAAGTATTTTATATGAATATTATATACATTACATGTTTTATTACTGCTTAAAAATTTCGTCATCTAATAAGTTGTCTCATATTTCCTAAATCAACTTCATTGAAATTGGTTTTGCATTTTTATCTTAACTATGTTCAGGAAATTTACAGAGAAATTTCCAAAGGGAAGAATAAATAGAAATTTGGAAAATAATATTTGTTGTGCGTTATTTTTGTCGTAGATAATATAATTCCTGGGTGGGAAATGAAGGATATATAAGGCAAAATCCGAAATTTAAAAAAAAAATATCCTCATTGGAAAGTTTTAGATAAAATGTTGCGAAAATGATGTATGAAGTGATTTGTACACTGCTGGTCAAAATCTTAAGACCAGATAGAAAAGGGTTAAAAATATAAAATACTGTTACTTTAATGAAAATATAATTGAGAAATATTTACATTTAATTAGAAAATGTAGTTTATTAGCAAACAACGGAAAATTTTAAGCTTTTAATTGATTAATATAAACAAACATTGAAAAAGTATTTTTTGGGGGTTGGTCATAAAAATAAGACCATGCGTAAAAAAATTATTGAACATAAATTTTAGAACTCGTCAGTGTGCTCATAGCTTCAAGCGTGTAGACATCTACGTAGCTCATTTCCAGTATTAAATTTCAGATTTTAAAATGACTAAGGGTAAAAGTTCGAACAGAGCAGGATTGTTGAACTTCAAAGACGTGGTCTTTCACAACGAGCCATTACAAATGGAATTGGCCGTAGCAGAACTGCCATTGCTAACTTCATTAAAAATCCGGATGCGTATGCTTCTAAAAAATCAAGCGGTCGCCCCAATAAAATCTCACCATCTTTAGACTGACGCCTTAGGCGAGAAGATAAGAGAGATTCAAGCCTGACATCAAATCAGATGAAGCGAATATACATGCTGAATCTCGCTCTCGAACAATTGGACGGCATTTAAATAAGAAAGGGTTTAAGAACGAGAAGCGGCTGGTAAGGCCCTAGCCCTCTTCCTCGAAATAAAACCTCCCATTTACAAATTGCTTCCGATTATCAAACTTGGGATTTTGAAAAAATGTCCAACACGATTTTCAGTGTTACTGGCATGCAAAAGATGTCCTAAAAGACATTTTCCCAACACGACACAGTCTAGGGTTCATTTTCATACAGTGGAACTCTTGAGTTACAGGAGGTAAAGGCTCGTCAGATGCTAATTACATTAAGAAAGGCGTCACTAATTATTGAAGGCCCTCGTCTATGTGGAGAAAACTGGATTTTCCAGCAGGACAATGCTGCAATCCACAACGCTCTCCAGATCTAAACCCAATCGGGAATGTTTGGAGATGGATGGCAAATGATATTTATAAACATGAATCGCTATTTGAAACTGTGGATACTCTTCGTGCTGCAGTTTATGCATCCTGGGTGAGCATCCCAAGCACCCTAATGCAGAATTTAATAATGAGTATACAAAAGCGAATTTTCGAAGTAATTCGCAAATATGGAGGATATACTGAATATTAAATTGTCATTGTGACTTATTTGTTCTGTATTTGCTATTTTTATTTACATGGTCTTATCTTTTGAACAAATAAAAAAAGTAATGTTTCAATGGTTGTTTAAATTAATCAATTAAAAGCTTAAAACTTTCAGTTGTTTGTTAATAAACTCCATTTTCGAATTAAATGTAAATTCTTCTCAAATATATTTCCATTAAAGTAATAATATTTTATATATTTTTAACCCTTTTGTATCTGGTCTTAAGGTTTTGTCCAGGGCTGTATTTAATTTGACTAACCAATTTCTGTCTGAATTTCTGAAATAGAGAGTTATCAATATTTAAATTATCTACATGCAGACTATTTTCCTCACATTCAACAAAAATGGGAAAAATAGTCCAAATAATGTAATCCAAATTCCCGAAAAACGAACAGAGAAACGGCATCATAAAAATTCTCTTACCTTTCTAAAGTTTCTCTATAAAGAATATTTTCAGCAAAACCTGTACTGATCCTGTTAAAGACATTTAAGGAATTTTTTTAATGTTTATAAGATGAAGATTATTAAAGACTGGGAAACTGGAACAAGGAGAAGCCTATCAGTACCTAGGATTTAGCGAAGGAGATGAAATACAGCAAATGAAGGAGAAGTAAAAAAAAAAGACTACTACAGGCGTGTGCGTCTGGTACTAAATACCGAGCTGAATTCAAAGAAACAGAATATCAGCCATAAACACCTTGGCTGCTCCTGTGGTGCAATACAATTTCAATACTCTTAACTGGACCATAGCTGACATTAAGCGAATGGACGCCAAAACGAGAAAGTTCCTCGCAAGGATGATGTGTGTGTGCCCGGATCCGAATGAGGCAGAGGATTAGTTCAACTAGAACTGTCTTAAAAAACTACAACAATTGGCCTTCAAAGATACCTGGAAACTACAGAAGACTAGGTGATAATATGTGCCTAAGGACATGAAAGTAATAAGCGACTTTGTTCAGTAATAAAGAAAGCCAACAAGTTCAAAATGGATTTTCAAGTTGGTGAAGAAATACAAGTAAATCATAACACAGAGACTGAAGCTGCAAAATACTTTAAAAAAGATAACAAAGGCAAATGCAACTGACCAAATACAGAAACAATTTCAATACTCTGCCCGTACCAAACAAGCTGATGTAGACAAACCCCGTACCCATCAGTGGTTACGTAGTGCAGGGTTAAAAGCTGAAACTGAAGGTTTTATTCTTGCTGCACAAGACAAATGCTTGCTAACTAGAAATTACCAAAGACACATACTGAAAAATTGTGTTAGTCCAAAATTCAGATTCTGTGTTTAATATCCAGAAACGATTTACCAACTTGTATCAGGGTGCTCGGTATTGGCACTCACTGCATATAAATCGGGGCACTACAGATTGACCCAATATCTGCACTGGAAAATCTGCAGCACTTACGGAAGGCAAATTGCAAGAAATTGTTATAAACACCACCCAGATTCGGTTGCGGAGATAGGATCTGGAACAATTTTACAGGACTTTACAAAGCACACAAACAGAAAAATCAAAGCTAATCGACCTGACATCGTACTTACAGATTGCGAAGACAAAAAATTCCTCCTTATTGACATGGCAGTCCCTGCAGACTGTATTGAGTCTTTGAAGATCTTCAAAAACTATCAAAATCCAAGGACCTTTAAATCGAAATCTCGAATATGTGACATTAACAATTCCAGTTGTAGTCTGAGCCCTCGGATTGATTGAAAAAAGATTCCAATAGAATCATTGAATCCTTGTTAGCCCATACCTTAAATACAAAAGATTTACTCACAAGTACAGCCCACACATTACTAAGGGCTTTACCTATTTTTAATTATGTGCGTATATTTTTTTAAAACTGCTCTGTGGAAAATGCCATGATACTATTTCTAACATTTGCTCCCTTGACAGGAACCGGAAAGAAATGTGTAGACACCAGAAAACAAAGGAAATTAAAGAATAATAATAATAACAATTAATTCAGCAAACTTATTTAAAAATTCGGTACAGTTTTAAGAAACTCTAATTAGCCATATTATTTTGACTTATTTAAATAACTCCATATTGTTTTTTGTTTCCTTTCGAGAAATTTATAATAATGTGAAATAGTTGACAACAAAGCCAAGGTCTCCTCAGGTGGTTAATACAATGAATTAAATTACTTTCCATAGACCAAAAACTTAAATACGATAATGTTATACCGAAGTAATCGGCTGTAGTTGGGGAGGAGGGGAAATATATATATATATATATATCATCCACCCTCATCCGGGTTCGTAAATGCTTAAGTATAACTTCTTTTTGTGCATATATTTTCTCATGACCTTTGTTCTTTCATTTAATAACTCTGCTACAACCTTATAAATCGCAACAGGCAACTTCTCCTCCTGGCAAAAGTCTACAAGAGATGCTATTTAACTTACAATTCTTTACTTTTATTAGGAATTTCCATTCAATCATTGGGTTCTATAATGTAGCTCTCTAAAACCACAACAATGCTTAGCCAGTCTTATACAAAATCTAAGTTCTGTTATTTAGAAAGAGGAACCATGGTTATACCATCTCTTTTTAAATTGCCCCTCCATACAGACAACATATGCAGTCATCTATCTATCTATCTATCTATCTATCTATCTAAAGGTAAGAAATATATATATATATATATATATATATATATAGTACTGTTCGATAAAAATGACTCACCTGATTTTTTTACTAAAATGTTTGTTGTCTATTGTTTTGGGGGTTGAAATAATATTTAATCGTACTAATATAAAGACCCCTTCCCGACCTCCTAGGAAAAAAGTTTATTCGCCCTAAGGTATTCTATTCATAATTATAAATCTGGATATAAATGAGATTCAGGAAAAAACTGGCTCAGTGCAAAAAAGTGACGCAGATATCGCATTCTAATGATTAAACTGGTAAATTTAAAGAGCTTTTGACAAAATATTGAAAACTATTTTACAATACACTCAGAACAATATTCTAGAGAATTCTAGAACAGCTTAAATTAAATTCCAAAAAGCCTCATACAGTATAAAGAACAGCCATTCAGAACCACTTAAGGCATCTATTATTGCCCTCTCAAAAGCAGGCAAGTATACGAGAGAAATTGCAGAAATTGCTATAACCTCGCAGTCAACTGTCTTTCGTGTGTTTAGGACACATAATAATGCCACTCCTGCTCCAAGGAAGGAAACAAGGAGACAAAAGAAAAAGATTGATGATAGAACTGGCAGGGTAATCAAGAGAGAAGTTGCGAAGAATAGGACTATAACTAGCCAGGATATTGCAGCCAGTCTAAGCGAAGAGCAAGGTGTTAGTCTTGCCTTTTTAACAGTCCGTCGGTGGCTGTTAAAACAAGGCTACATATCTTGTACACGAAGGTTTAAGCCGCTAATAAGCAAAGCCAACAAAGACAGAAACTTCAATGTGCTCGCTATTACAAAAATTTCACTGTAGAAGACTGGAAGAATGTTCTCTTCTGCGATGAAACGAAAGTTGAGCTAAATTCAAAGGATAAAAGATCTGAAATCTAAAGAAGCTTTGAAAGTTCTTTGAATTTAGCAGTAAGTACTGTCAAGCATCCCTTCACTATAATGTTCTGGGGATGCTTTTCTTTTCATGGAACTGGTTTTTTAAAACCTATCGAAAAGACGCTCAAGAGCAAGCAGTACAAGATAATTTTAGAGTCTTCTCCGCTCCCTTCTGCTAAAAGGGTGTAAATCGACCCCACCGAGCTCATTTTTTATGCAGGATAATGCTCCCTGACACAAATCAAAATTGAGGAAGGGATACTTTGATGAGAAGCAGGTGAGTGTTATGACATGGCCGCCCCAATCTCCTGACCTTAACCCATGGAAAACTTATGGAGCATTATAAAGTACAGGCTCTTGAGAAAGTAGTTGAGCAACAAAGAGGATTTGATTGTGAATTACAGATCCGAATGAAATTCAATGCTTGTAGATGAGATTTGCCAGAACTTAAGCAAGTCAATGCCAAAAAGGGATGAAAAGTTTATTCACAATAAAGGAAGACCCATAGATTATTAAATATTTAGAACTATATTACCTATTATAAATAAAGTATACCTCTATTATTCTTTATTTAAATCTGTTCGGTTATGTTTCTATTGATTACTAGTTGCAGGAAATAAGTGAGTCACTTTCTTTGCACTTTTTTGAGTTTTTCCCTGAATCTCATTTATATCCAAAATTATAATTATCAATAGAATACCTGAGGGAGAGTTAAAGGTTTTACTAGGTCGTCGGGAAGGGGTCTTTATATTAGTAAGATTAAAAATTAGTTTGACCCCCAAAACAATACGCAAAAAAAATTTTAAGTAAAATAATTCAGGTGAGTCACTTTTTATCGAACAACATATATATATATATATATATATATATATATATATATATATATATATATATATATATATATATATTGTGTGTGTATTTAGGCAGCATCTTCTCATTCATACATGTTTCATTAAATAATATTGACAAGTGTTGTCTATTTATTTTATGTACATTCTTTTCATATTGTCTGATAAGCTTAATAACATTATCATTAAACGAAAAAAAAAAATCACAATATTGATACATATTTTTAATCACATCTAAGCTTTCGGCTTAAATAAGCCATTATCAAAGATGACAATTACATTACAATATATTAAGCAATACACGGACAAGACATTGATGATAGTCTGTTTCTGTTTATATGGAAGATTCCTAAGCAACGACAAACTCGTGCATATAAGACGCTGAAATATATATAAAGGTAACAAATCCGTATATAATCCAAGTGGATCCTAGTAATATAAAATATTAAATACTGATCCACAAAAAGAGCTCACTGTATTTATTATTATAGAACCAATAATTAATAATAATAAATAATAAAATTCAAAATCACCTCATATCGGGAATAGCATATTTCGGCAGACGAAAATATAGGTCGTCTATCTTATTAACCAAGTTCGCGTCAAAAATAGAAAATTAACCGTAAAAGCTATGGCAGAAGGGGCTGCTTTGAGTGAAAGGGAAGGAAAAATCTTTGGAAGAAACGGAAAGCCACTCCGCAACAGGAAACAAGAGAAAAACATCTACTTCTGTTTAAAAAAAAACAAATGTGAACTTATCTTCTCCTACCGAGGAAAGATAAATAAACAAATCAGTCAGTCAGTTATGTGCCAATCGTAATACGCGCTTAGGCGATCATGTATCTTTCGATAACATGACTGACGAGGCAGATTTTTCTCGCAGTAGGTTACCTTTTCTTTCTGTGGTAGTTGCCATCCAAGGCTATAGAACACGGATTGTTCTATCTACCCACAGCTGGCGGGGGGTGAGAAGAAAAGGATTCATACCTTTCCCAAAGGTATTAGCACGTAATGGATTCAATCCCAGCCGCTATCCATTAGTCCGCCGTGACTCCTAAACAAATAGTAAATCGAATTACACAATTTAGACGTATTCAGCGTTATATGCTTATATAATACTAAAAGTAATCTTGAATTTATGTTTGTTCCATGGATATCCTACCATTTTAGACACATATCGTACCTTGAATCACTGCTGGGTGCAGTGACGTATTTCATTAAAATTAGATTAAGAGTTCTTGAACTACCAACTATTCCATTTTATACGCCAACTATCATGTGTGTGAAAAATAATAAACATTCATAATACATTATAACAACATTAATAAATAACACTATTTACATTGTTCGGAATATTCTCCTCGTCTGTGTTGCCCTATTTATCACAACGTTTCGGCCGTTGTACTCTCCGGCCTTCTTCAGATGGTTGGAATATTGAACTGAACCCTTTATTTTTCGACATGGAACTAGAACAATCTACCCCATCGAGCAAATAAAGGGTTCAGTTTAACATTTCAACCAAAGACCGGAGCGTACATCGACCGAAACGTTGTGATAAATATGGCAACAAAGATGAGGATGATAATCCGAACAATGTAAATAGTGTACATAATACCTCATTTCAGAAATATATACAAATTATTAAATAAATTTAAATATACATAACACTTCATATATATTTATGCAATTCACTACACTACATTAAGATATGTTTTATTAACAAATATCACGGATATTAGGCAACCTACTTGATAGGTGACAAGGCTATGTGGGTGTGTCATTGAAAACGTGATCTGTAAGGCTAGAATGTTGTGTCACGAGACTTGATGGTAAATAAATTAATGTTTGCTGGTTTGTTGCGGTTACCTATTTTTAAATAAATGTGAGTAAGACACAAGTATGTTTAATATAATTGTTGTTTTGAAATAATAACCTAGAAAAATGAAACAATGTACAAAAAGAGGACACATCCATACTTTGTTATTTTCAAAAATATTAATCTCTCTAAGCAGACAATTGCTGCTTGTTTACTGTTGTAACTTAGGAAGGGTGACTGAATGAGAAATAACTAAAATGGCGGTTGGAAATGAAATGGTAATCTATATAAGATCAACGAAATACAATACTCGCCAGCGGCATGAAGTAGGTAAACCACTGCTAGTGGTGGACTACTTAGCATATTATCACTTCTTACAATAGTGTCTACCGTATTTATGAGGATTGGGACACACCCATTATTGTTCATAGGTAAGGTATATAACAATTAGTAACAGTACTTATTAAAGGTTGTTATTTATTCAACAGGTTTGGTAGGACACAGATGAAAACCACTACATTACTGGAACTTAATAATCATCTATCTTGCGATATAAAGGTGGCGCACGGATTGGTCAAAATGTGGTAGTGAGAGCGAAGGTCTGAGCGATGGTACATGAAGGCCCCCCTCACTTGACCGTACCGCAAGGTCCAAAAGAATGGAGGTCATTTGAGCTCCAAACTTGGGAACGATGCACTTTGGTTCCACAGTTTTATGTGCTTGAATTTGGAACTCAATTCTACGGAGGAGCATTTTGAAACGATTTTTTAAGCGCTAGGCATTTTGGTTCCAGATTTTCAAACTTTAGATTTAGGCGCGCCATACATTTAGGCACCATTCATTATGTCTCCATATTCTGAGCGCTAAACATTTGCGCGTTAGGCTTTTGTACTCTATGAAATTTGGCACTATATTTTGACAGCTAACACATTGTGACTAAGACATTTGTGCTCCATATTTTGTGGTTCGATATTTTGATAACAAAATTTTTGCTCTTTGGACTTTTCATCTCTAGGCATTTTGGCTCCAACATTTGAGTACTAATCTTTTGGACGCTAGTTATTTTCGGACCATATTTTGAGCGCTAACATGTAGCGGATTTAAATTGTGTGCATTAAGTATTTGGCTACATATTTTGAGCGCTAAGATTTTGTGATTTAGACTTTTGAGCGCTAGACATTTTGCCTGTATATTTTGAGCGCTAACATTTTGTGATTTAGACTTTTGAGCGCTAGACAGTTTGCCTGTATATTTTGAGCGCTAACATTTTGCGTTTTAGAATTTTGAACATCAGATGTTTTGGCTCTGTATTTTGAGCGTAATTATTTTGAGCTTTAAACTTTTGAGCACTAGACGTTTTGGCTCTATAATTTGAGCGCTATTATTTTCCGCTTTAGAATTTTGAGCAAAGATATTGTGTTGTAGAAATTTGAGCTCCAGACGTTGCTCTATATTTTGAGCGCTAACATTTTGCGTTTTAGATTTTGAGCGCTAAATGGTTTGGCACTATATTTTTAACCCTACATTTTTTGCTACATATTTTGCGCGCTATTAATTCCGGGTTAGACTTTTGAGCTCGAGACATTTTGGCTCTATATTTTGAGCGCTATTATTTTCCGCTTTAGACATTTGAGCGCTAGACCATTTGGCACTATATTTTGAGCGCAAACATTTTGTGTTTTAGAATTTTCAGAGCAAGATGTTTTTGCTCTATATTTTGAGCTCAAACATTTTGTGCTTTAAGCTTTTGAGTGCTAGACCTTTGGCTCTATAATTTGAGCATTAACATTTTGTGTTTTAGATTTTTCAGCGCTAGATGTTTTGGCTCTACATTTTGAGCTCTAACATTTTGCGTTTTAGACTTTTGAGTGCAAGACGTTTTCACTCTATATTTTGAAGGGCTAACATTTTGTGTTTCAGATATTTGAGTTCCAGAAGTTTTGGTCTATATTTTGAGCGCTATTATTTTGCACTTTACACTTTTGAGCCCTGGAAGTTTTAGCTCTATATTAAGAGCGCTAACATTTTGCATTTTAGACTTTTGAGCATTAGATATTTTGGCTCCATACTTCGAGCATTATTATTTTGGCTAAAGAATTTTGTGCGCTAGACGTTTTGGTTCTATATTTTGACCGCTATTATTTTGTGCTTTAGACTTTTGAGCGCCAGACGTCTTGGCTCAATATTTTGAGCGTTATTATTTTGCGCTTTCGACCTTTGAGTGCCAGACGTTTATGCTCTGTATTTTCAGCGCTATTATTTTGTGCTCTAGACATTTGAGCGCAAGACATTTTGGCTCTATATTTTGAACGCTGACATTTGCGTTTTAGATTTTTGTGCGCCTAGACGTTTTGTCTCTATATTTTTAGCGCTATTATTTTTCGCCTTTCTGGTATTAAAACCTATTTTTACACTTTCATAATGCTTTTTACCACAGTTTCGGGGTTAATTATTTGCTCATAGCTGGGACCCTAACAAGTGCTACCACCCCAGGTCAGGGTTGGCCAGGGAATACCTGCAATTAAGAGGTGGTTCAACACTTCTCAAAGCCTCCTGATCAGAGGCCTTGATGTTGGACGTAGTTTATCGTCTTACCCAGGACGCGGATGTAGTCATTGGTCTTACCTTGGACGCGGATGTAGTTTATCTTCATACCCAGGACGCGATTTACTTTTGGTAAAACAACCCACATCTATCAGGTTTTTTTTATTATAGTCCAAAGGTTTCATTTTATTCTGACATCTCCTTTTGATGAATTCGAAATTTTAATTTTTTTTTTAATTTTATGATCATTCAACCAATGATCGGTATCAACGATATGAAATATGGATCTACCGCAAGAACTAAACATGGCTTAAAAGGTTCTTATCTAAACAAATTAATAAAGATAGGAAAACAGATTCAACAGACAGAAAAGATAAGGTGTGTGTAAAAGAATACGTAAAGGAAGAAAAAGAAATGGACTAATATAGAATTCGAGAAAAATCCATCATCTGGAAAAACAATTGTCGAAAGAGTATATAAATATATATAAAATAAAGTAAATAAAAAAAAGATTACAGAATGAATACTCTAAAGCCAATATAAATATGTGTTTAGAATATAGACTTGAAGATTTATTTAGATTTTGGTATCTTTATTCTTCCTCTGCAAAGGGTTGGTGGCAATTGAAATCGTGAGTCGAGTGAGATAGCTTTTGTTATTCAAGGATCGTTGAGGAAATCGATTGTCTGGAAAGGAGGTGCAGTTTTCAAACAAATAACGCCAACGATAAAGTGTTTTTCCTCATTCTCAAAAACAAACTCATTTCATGTGAGTAATCGTATTCTTCCGGTATTTTTACCCTTTCTAGCTCCCCCTATTGATGAATACAAAAATCATTCTAGATTTTCACATTAAGAAAATTCAATGTTATTTCGTAGGAAAACATTCGTGATGTTCACTTGATTCAATTGTCATGTAAGTTTGCGAATCAAATGAACCGATTATTTCTTTTTTAAATCTTCCCTCTATTTGTCTTTTTTCACGTTGCTACTCTTGATCACATCACGTTTACAAGAACAAAAAGAAATTAGAACACATTCATTTTTTCCTCTTTCATTCGTTCCAATCACAGATTTTAAAGGGGGAGCAGTTAGCGAAAATTTGCAATGACTCAACTAGTTAAAAACGTGTAAAACGATAGGAATTACATTTAAGATTCCATGTGTTAACAATTACATTCTTGGTCTACATGTATCAGTTAAATATAAAACAAATAAAAAGACATTTTTAATCATTTTGGATCAAAACATTTTCAGGCTAATCGCAATCATCGTACCATATATAAAACAGACTGTTCATTATATAACTATATATATATATATATAACTATATATATATATATAACTATATATATATATATATATATATATATATATATATATATATATATATATATATATATATATAGTGTATCCCAAAAGTGAGTACACCCTCACATTTCTTCAAATATTTAAGTATATCTCTTCATGGGACAACACTGAAAAAAATACCTTTTAACACAATGAAATGTAGTCTGTCTGCAGCATATATAACAGAGTTAATTTCTTTTCCCCTCAAAATAACTCAAAATATAGCCATTAAGAGCTAAATCCCTGGCAACAAAAATGAGTACACCCCTAAGAAACTACACCCCTAAAAAGTGAGTACACCCATATGAAACTACACCCCTAAATGTCTAAATTGAGTCCTGCTTTTCATTTTCCCTCCAAAATGTCATGTGACTCATTAGTGTAAATATGCTCATGTGTCAATGGGGAGCAGGTGTATTCAAATTTGTAGTGCAGCTCTAACACTCTCTCTTACCGGTCACTGAAAGTTCCAACATGGAACCACATGGAAAAGAACTCTCTGAGGATCTTAAAAAACGTATTGTTGCACTACATAAAGATGGCCAAGGCTACAAGAAGATTGCCAACACCCTGAAACTGAGCTGCAGCACAGTGGCTAAGATCATCCAGCATTTTAAAAGAGCAGGGTCTACTCAGAACAGGCCTCGGGTAGGTCGTCCAAAGAAGCTGAGCACACGTGCTGAGCATACATCCAAATGCTTTCTATGAAAGATCGGCGTAGGAGTGCTGTTAGCATTGCTGCAGAGATTAAAGAGATTGGGATTCAGCCTGTTAGTGTTCAGACCATACGCCACACACTACATCAAATTGGTGTGCATGGCTGTCATCCCAGGAGGAAGCCTCTTCTGAAGGCAATACACAAGAAAGCCCGCAAACAGTTTGCTGAAGACATGTCAACAAAGCCCATAGATTACTGGAACCATGTCCTATGGTCTGATGAGACGAAATTTAATTTGTTTGGTTCTGATGGCCTTAAGCATGTGGCGGCGACCAGGGAGGAGTACAAAGATATGTGCATGCCTACAGTCAACATGGTGGTGGGAATGTCATGGTCTGGGGCTGCATGAGTGCTGCAGGTATTGGAGAGTTACATTTCATTGAGGGAAACATGAACTCCAACATGTACTGTGAAATACTGCAGCAGAGCATGATCCCCCTCCCTCCAGAAACTGGGTCGCGGAGCAGTGTTCCAGCATGACAATGACCCCACATCACACACATCCAAGACAACCACGGCTTTACTGAAGAGGCTGAGGGTAAAGGTGATAGACTGGCCAAGCAAATCTCCAGACTTGAACACAATAGAACATCTTTGGGCCATCCTCAAGCAGAAGGTGGAGGTGCGCAGAGTCTCAAATATCCGCCAGCTCCGCGACGTTGTCATTGAGGAGTGGAAGAGCATTCCAGTGACTACCTGTGAAGCTCTGGTAAACTCCATGCCCAGGAGAGTAAAGGCAGTTTTGGATAATGATGGTGGCCACACAAAATATTGACAGTTGACATGTTGTATGTTAATATTGACAACTTTTCCTAAGGGGTGTACTCACTTTTGTTGCCAGGGATTTAGCTTTTAATGGCTATATTTTGAGTTATTTTGAGGGAAAAATAAATTAACTCTGTTATATATGCTGCAGACAGGCTACTTTTCATTGTGTCAAAGTGCCATGTTGTCAGTGTTGTCCCATGAAGAGATATACTTAAATATTTGAAGAAATGTGAGGGGTGTACTCACTTTTGTGATACACTGTATATATATAACACTAATAATCTTATAAATATAAGCAGTTGTACTCGTCCGGCAAAACCTTAGGTGTTTTAGCTTGTAAATCAACAAAATAATACACAAGGAAAACAAAAGAATCTAAGTTCAGAGTCCAAAAAAAAAACCACCGATACGTAAGTAAAATAACTAAACAAAGTGCTCAATACGCTAAGTAGAGCAAATAAAGCAAATATATTTAGTTAAATTCCCCAAAAATAATGTCGAACAAAACGCGTTGGCAGAACAAAAAATTTTTTACAATTGTCATTAATAAACCAATATATAACTCTCTCTCTCTCTCTCTCTCTCTATATATATATATATATATATATATATATATGCACACATACATATAAGTATATATATATACATTCTTGCTTACATTGAGACATTATTTCTCTTCTCCCATTCAATGGCGCAGCACTGTCTTTATAAATGGCTATCGCCAACTTCTCCTGACACGATCTACAACTGCTACCACTCGTTCTGCCCGATTTTGCTTTCCTCAAAATGCTCCACTTCATGGACGGGCGTTTACCGTGTTCTTCCTTCGATTTCCAGACATAGGCCGCCATTTTTGTACTTGCGCTTTTACAGCCTAAAATAGGAAGTACGGTTATACCAGCGTTTTTTAAACGGCCCTCGGTACATCCTATATAGACATTCTTTTAACTTCAGCCTGGTATACCACACCTTCTTTGCAGCACACACCGTTCACTGTGGGAGAGAAGTTGGAAGGTGGAAAAGAATTTGTCACCAACAAGAACTCTGAGCCGCTTTTGAACTGTATCGAAACAGGAAAGAGTAGACTGGGCAGCTCCCGCACAAATATAGCAATATTACTCCTTTTTCGGTCTGATCTGCCTCTTGTAAAGGAGGAGGATAGCACGAGGGGTCAGATACTTACTGAACGCGTACAGGGGAGCGACCATTTTTCCTGCATCTTTAGCGAGAGATTGTATGTACGAGTTCAACTTGAGGTCAAGGGTGAGTTTAAGACCGAATAGTCTCTAAAGACTCCGAGAAGGGGCATTCCTTCAATATCACTGGTGGTAGTTCGGCGATGACTGAATGTAACTAGTTTGGTTTTCGAGGTATTAAATGTAAGCAGCCAGTTTTTTCCCACTGAGCAGTTAGAGAAAGATCGGACGAGAGCACTTACTTAAAGAAGAAAACAAGAATACCCCCACGCACAGAAGTTATCATAAAACTCATGGAGCATATACTTATATCGAATACTTTCAACTTCAATGGAGCACAATACCTTCAAGTAAGATTTTGTGCCATGGACACTATTACAGCTCCATCATATGCTACAATATTCATGGGAAAATTTGAGGAGACCCATATCTACCCCCCTCATTGGTAGCGACTGCGTATTCTATGCAAGATATATAGATGATATATTCTTTGTATACACTGGCATCACGAATTTTGGAGGTACACTTTTATATTGTTTTATTATCGGCATAGATGTTCACAAATGATCTGAGTATATTCTTAGGCAGATTATTTATTTAAAGTAAAAAAGAGGGTAAGTGAACCCTGGAAGACGGCTGTGCTGTTTGCTCAAGTCCCGAAGTTAACAACTACCTTTACCGACCGAGAAAAGACTTTATAATTGGGAAGACTACAAAGTTAGACCATATTTATTTAAACAATTAGTTGCCTTTAAAAGTATTCTTATTAAGATTCATTGTTGGTGGGCACAATCTTAACACTGTAATATATACAGATGACTTACCTGGCTTATGTCAGAGAGTACCCCCCCAGACGAGGCTCTGTCAAAGGGTAGAGTCTCGTCTCGGGAAACTGACTCCGTTTTTACGTGGTCTATAGGGAATTTTTGCCCGAGCCTACAGGCTTGGATACCGCACTTAAAACTCGACCATGTGCCACATTTTGCTGCGTGGGGCTGTGGGTAAATAATTATACAGATGACGCCGTGTTAATGACAGACACAGAAAGAAAACTGCAGGGACTCTGAGTCGAGTTAGTAATGAAAAATGGGATGAAGGAATAATCAAAAATTTGTAAGAAGATAGAATCTATACACATTAGCAACATGGAAACCGCATGAGGATAAGCAGAAATTGGTGATTTCAAAATCTTCCAACTGTTGTAACGAAGAACAGAAAATATTGCATTGAAATCCAAAGGTGCAGTGGAACAGCAAAAGTGCCCCCAAAAGGTCAGCAAAACATTAAGAAATCTATATTATCGTGAATATTGAGAACTTTTCTCATAGATGAAGATGAGACGCGTGTAAACAGTCATCGGTCTACAGAAGGATACTGAGAATATTATGGACGAGACGTGATCAATGAGGGAAACGGTACGGATAATTGAAACAAAAAGGACACTTTAAAAAGTTAGTTTAAATTTCCAGGAACCATAACGAGAAAAGAGGGATTGGAGAGTTTAACACTCACAGGATAAACTAAAGGCAAGTGGAATGCAGTGTGTAACCTACCTAAAATTCTTGTGTAAATTGATGGCTGCACACAAACATATGATAGTAGAAAAATGCTGCTAAGGGCTACAATGTAGAGGTAACCGTGAAGATCCGTGATGGCCACGTGCTGAAGGGACACGGCACATATAAAAGAAGAATATGATGAATGTATAATGTCAGCAGTGATTTCTGTGCGTGAAACGCGAAAATGGCATGAAGACAAAATTAGAATCTCTCAAAAGATCAATGGAAAGAGCAATGCTATGCATAACTCTTAGAGGTCAACATGGGTCAAGGAAAAGATCGAGATGAGAGATAGAAAGAATTAAACGCCAAAAATGGTTGAAGTCAAGATACAAGCCAGAAGGAAATCTAACAGATGGAATAAAGGACTGGTCGATCGATGACCAATAGAAGCAAACGCAATAGGAAAGTTACATGATGGAGAAATTTACTGGTAAGCCATGATAATAAAGAACGCAGACACAGTCGTCAGCGAAACAGTTGAGAAAAAATGTGAAAGAAAAAAATGTTACAAAGGACTAATAATCATATATATATATATATATATATATATATATATATATATATATATATATATATATGTGTGTGTGTATGTGTGTGTCTGTATGTCTCTGTGAAATTTGATCTCGGCTTGAAGCAATCGGATGTCTAGCCACACTGAGTAGCTGTGGATAGAGAAACAATCTGTCTGTGGATGACTATATATATATATATATATCTATATATATATATATATGTGTGTGTGTGTGTGTGTGTGTGTGTGTGTGTGTGTGTGTGTGAAATGGACAAAATCCGACAATGAATTTTAAGACATTTTTTATGTCATATATTTTATGTCTTATATGGAGAATTGTGGTTTAAAAACAGTAAAATCGACCTTGCTAACCGAAACGTTCCTCTGTGGCTCAATCGGTAAAAGCACGTCAGGCTATATGACGGTTCCGTAGAGGATACAGGTTCGATTCTTGTCGGAGGACGCATATTTTCTATGAAAGTTTCTCGGACATTCAGGCTGGTAAATACTGTTTATTATAAACAGAGCATTTACTTAAATATTTGTATCTATAAAAAGAACGCATAAACATAAAAGAATTTCTTAAATATATATATTTAAAAAATATTTTACATCGCGACAGAAATATCTATGTTTCGGAACTTTATAATTGTTCCCTTAACAAGAGATATTTTGGTTCTTAATCGGATTCTTCTTTCTCTTTATTTATTAACCTGATTGTTCTCTCTCTTTCTCTCAATTTATATATCGGATATATATATATATATATATATATATATATATAACGATGAAACAGAGTTTGATACTTAAATTCAATTTAATTTTAATAATTATATTGAAGTTCTCGGCTCTTGTCTTTTTTTTCTCCTCAAAACATATCTCCCAAAAACCACAACAAAAATTAATAAAATAAACTAGCTAAGAAAAAAAAAAACAGACCTATTTAATCATTCTTTCTCCAATATTCGTGATATCCTTTCCGAGTTCTGCGGTGTGGAATATTTTCTCTTGGAATGGTCGTCAGATAGAATTGCCCTTTATGAAACCAATTGGATTCTTCCCTTACTAATAAAGAAATTCTTGGTTCCAGGCTATCTTCCTCTTTACCGAAAGGATTCCAGCTTTCACATGCATGGCCTTGGTGTTTACATCCGGGATAATCTTCCGATGGCCAGGGAATTGTCTCTCGAAGCCGCCGATTACTTTTTCATGTGCTTCCGTCTTTTGCTACTAAACTCCGTCAGCCATCTCTTTTTTTCTTTTATCGCTTCTCCTCTTCCCAAAACTGCAGTGGCTGACAGTATAGAAAAGCCATTTGCTCCCCATCCATCTGCGGACATATTTCCCTTTGACGTGGCTGAAACATTCTAAACGTACTGATATAGCCTGGATACAGACAGTATTTTTTTCAATGCCCAATTCCTCACTCAAATCTTAGAATTCTGTAAATGATTCCTTAGTCAAACCGGGCAAAAGGTTTCTCGGATGGATCTATTTCATATCTCCGCTCCCCGATCTTGCCAAGCTTCACATTACTGCCCACTTGGTACCTCGGACCACTCTGTGTTAGCTATCGAGATTTCTATCCAAGCATGCATTAAACAGGAACTCCCTGTACATAAGACCCCATTCCGTTACTAGCACGCTGACTGAAACTCATTCCGGGATTTTATTCGTGATGTCCCTTGAAATGGCATCTTTCACCAATTGAAAATTTCGCCACTGATATTTCTTCGTGGGTTAAAGCCGGCATGGTCGTTTTTATCCTTTCTCAGAAATACCAGGTAAAACCACAATCATCTTCATGGTTCACACCAGCATGCTAAACCCCCCTAGCTCCCAGGAACCACTATTCCCGGCTATACCAGCGTGACAGCTCTCGTCATAACAGGTGCCTATTTTCTACTACTCGTAACAAATGTAAGCGAGTCCTCAAAGACATTGTTTGCTGAGAAATTGAGGCACCGCATAGCTTCTAACAACTTTGCATCTCATGATTACTGGCGTCTCTGTAATAGGGTACAAAAAATGCAAGATCTCTATTCCCCCACTTCAATCAATGTGAGTTAGCATCATCTGCTGCTAATGAAGCTGAATTGTTGGCTCGTAAATTCTCCTCACATTCTACTTTTGACTCATTTGAGTATCTAAGCTTAATAGACAGTGACAATTATCTATTTGGAGAGCAATAACTGAGTAGAATAAAAAATAAATAAAGTTTTTTCTAACATTTTACCCTAAGTAAGGCGAAAATGCCACTAAGACACAAAAATCAATAGGATATCCCTTGAAACGGACAACAAAATAAGAACAATCTACCCTTGAATATTAAATAAATGGTTCAGTTCGAAATTTCCTGAAAGTTATCTGGACCGACAGACATCTGAGAAATACCACGTGGCATAACAAAGATAAAAATATTAGCCCGAGTATAAATAATGGAAATAGTGTTAAATCCTCATCCTTGAAATTCATACATGTTATGATCCAGGTTAAGACCAAGGAAGAACAACACGAACACAAGAGTAGAAATAACGAAGGGATATTACACGAAATAATAATACAAGATATGGAAGGTGTTAGTATGACTGTCAGTCTGGTTTGGAGTGAACTACTATCGGCTCGACTCGATTCGTCCCTCTCTCTTGAGAGGCGTATTATACATAGTGTTAGGAAGAGTTCATTCTGTAGTTATAGGTAAGGACTCATGACAATACATAAATATGGAATTTGGTTCAAAACGCAAATATCTTTTCCAAAATATGCTGAACTTTAGTCATCCAAAACGAATCTATCTATGTTAGTTCAGTGTTGATCTATGCATTATTTTGGTGTGTGGTAGTTCGGTATACATCTATGCATTATTTTGGTGTATGTTACAGGTCTGTGAAAGTTTAATCCGCCAAGACGAATTGTATGTCATCTTTCAGGCATCGATAACGTAACTTCGACTGTCAGTGATTACTAAAGAAAGCAAAAATAAAACATCATTTCGCATCTTTTAAACATAACAAGAGACGAGAATTGAATTATATTCAGACTGTGAAATTCTATTTTAGATCTAATCCACTCACTTTAAATCCATTTTGTTGAGAATGAAGCTATTCAAGAAATAACTGACAGGTGTAATCAAAATCATAGGACAGAGAAAAATATTTTCGTAAACAAATCCACTGGCTTTAAGTTTGCGGAAACCCCAGAACGTAAACTCTAACCATGTTCCTATTGCAAATAGTACAATTACTCTATTTACATTGTTCGGACAATCATCCCCATCTTTGTTGCCATATTTATCACGTTTCGGCTGTTGTATCTTCCGGCTTTCTTCAGGTGGTTGGAATGTCGAACTTAACCCTTTATTTCGCTCACTGGGGTAAACTGACTGTTCTAGTTCTACGTTCCATGTCTAATGGATGTCAGTTATCAGGTATCTCCTGTTAATTTCCCTCTCCAAGTTGAACTCACACTTTTTTTGGTCCTATCACAGGATCTAACGAAGGACACATGGCACAGTGGATAAATACCTGGTTAAGGCGGTGGAGAACTTGGAGAGGGGAATTAACAGGAAATAACTGATAAGTGACAACCATTAGACATGGCACGTGGAACTAGAACAGTCTACTCTAGTGAGCGAAATAAAGTGTTCAGTTCGACATTGGAACTACCTGAAGAAGGCCGGAGCGAACAACGGCCGGAGCGAACAACGGCCGAAACGTTGTGATAAATATGTCAACAAAGATGAGGATGATAGTCCGAACAATGTAAATAGTGTACATAATAACTCATCTTAGAAATATAGACAGCATAATTATTGTTTACAGAGAGATGTAAATGACAGAAAACACACTATTAGTTTTTTAAAGAATACATTTAATTACATGTCTACTGGACTTTAGTGTATCCGGAGGATTTCCTCTAAAAAGTTATAAATAAAGACAAAAGTAATTGTTTTTCTATACGGACACGTTTCGTACTCTGATGAATTATGTAAAGATGTTATTTTGCAACAAGTATTTATAAACAGACGTACAAACGATAGGTAAACTACGGAGGAAGCTAAGTGATATAATTTAATGCTTAATAAGCGAAAGTGAGTAAGTATTGTTATTGTTGCTAAGAAATTTTTATAATCTAATTATTATTTATTTTTTCAGTTTAGCTTCAGAAATTGATTAATGTATTTATTTATTTTCATAACCGTTTCTTTTTAATTTAATTTTTTTTATTTTCATGGTCAAGTAAAAGAATTAACAGTACAAAAGGTGAGACAACCAACATGCTCTGTAAAAAATATAGGTCCCTAAATGAAAGCCAACAATCTGCCACTGAGTGGCATGTCACTAGCGTTTGCTGCTGATCGTTTGCTGTCGGGCCGCCGGCATGTTCGTCTCCGCAATTTTACCACTGGCGGACCGCTAGAGGCCGACTGGTGGTCCGCTGGTGGCGTTGCTGCCACCAGAGGACCGTTCGCGTTGCCACCGGTGGCCCGCCAGAGAGCCACTAGCGGCTTGCATGTAGTTATGGATCACTGATAACATTGATCAACACGATTTTGGGCGCCAAGAAACAAAACACTTTTTTTCTAATTTGGTGTTGCTGATTCCGAAAATGACCTTAGTTTTTCATGGTTAGCTACCGTTTTTGGAAAAAGATCAATTTACGATCTTGGCTGATCGCAAAATTTAGTTAATAAAAGTAGAAACACATCAATTTTCAGGAAGGCCAAGCAATTTATATCACTCACTTGAAATAAACTATTTTTATGAGAAAAAAGTGTTTTTGAGTCAAAAATTTTAAAATAGAAGTACCTATTTTTTCCAATTTATCGACAAAATTCAAATTAACTGATAAACTTTATCAGTAATACACTTTAGAAAAACTGATAATTAAGGTGACATCAAAAAATGATACCCTAAAATCTTCTGTTTGATATTCATAAATTCATTTCATCACTATGGAAGAAAACCAAACACATTGAGAGCATTTTGTTTTCACAGTTGAAAAGAAACTCCGACTAAAGACATTCCATTGTACATGATATTATTATTATTATTATTATCATTATCATCATCATCATTCGATTTCTGCTATGGACAATATACCAATGCCGGAAAGACCTAAGGCAGGTCGTGGTGTGTTATTTGGCCACATTTTCGGTGAAGTTGCTAGCGTTACATAGACAAAATATTAATAAGACAATTTTCTGTATGTCTCTTAAGCTGGGGTTTCAGGGATTCTTTCAATGTGTTGTTTTGTTCCATTTTTATAATTCCAAGTGCACCTATTACCACTTATTATTCTTGTTTTCAATTTCCACATTTTTTCTATTTCAATTTCCAGGTCTTTGTATTTTGATAGTTTTTCAAATTCCTTGGTTTATTATTAATATTATTATTATTATTATTAATCTAAATATTCATTCTTTATTATTAGGCTAATACTTGAGTTGATCATAAACATTATTATTATTATTATTATTATTATTATTATTATTATTATTATCATTAGTAATTAATTAATTAGTCCTTGTTTTATTATTAGTCTAATACTTGAGTTGATCATAAACATTATTATTATTATTGTTATTATATTAATGTAATTATTAATTCCTTATTATTAGGCTAATATTATTATTATTATTATTATTATTATTATTATCATTATTATTATTATTAAATTGTAATTATTAATTCTTTATTACTAGGCTAATAGTTGAGTTGACCATAAACATTATTATTATTGTTATTATTATTATCATTGTTATATTAATGTAATTATTAATTCGTTATTATTAGGCTAATACTTAAGTTGATCATAAAAATTATTATTATTATTATTATTATTATATTCATATAATTATTCATTCTTTAATATTAGTCTAATACTTGAGTTGATCCTAAACATTACTTTTATTATTATTATTATTATTATTATTATTATTATTATTATTATATTAATGTAATTATGAATACTTTGTTATAATGACTATGAATATTTCACCTCTTCAATTGAGACTTAGTTGTGACTCCTTTATCATTAATCACTTTTAGCCGACATTTCTAGAATGATATTTTTGGCCATTTTTTTATGAATCGATGTGAGGTTATCTGATTATCTCTGTGATATTTGTATTTGCTTATCTGTCTGTATCTCCCTTTCAATACCCTTAACTCTCTCTATATCCCTCATTTACTTTCTATATTGCTATCGTTACCAGTTTCATTAAATCTGTCTTATTCACTCTACATATCTATCGCTTACTGCTTAACTCATATACTCTCAAGCTCTCTCTCTCTTCCTCCCTCCCTCTCTCTCTCTCTCTCTGTTTGTATCACGGTTTCTCCCTTACTTTTTCGATCATTCTCTCTCTCTTTCTCTATCTTCATCATTCATTGTTTGTCATTTTCTCTAACGTATCGCATTCCTTCTATATCTATTTCCTAATGGTCATCTCATTCACTACCCGCCTGTCTGGCTGTCTCTCTCTCCCAGTCTCTCTCTCTCTCTCCCTCTCTCCCTCTCTCCCTCTCTCTCTCCCTCTCTCCCTCTCTTTCCCTCTCTCTCTCTCTCGCTTGTCATATTTCATGTACTATTTATATTCCTCTCTCTAAACGATTAGTATTAAATTCAAGTGACAAAGTATATCTATTGAAAATGCAGTGTATTTTTCCAATTTTCAAATATATTGTTGCCCACCTGCATTAGAATTTTGAATGGACATTTCAAAGTTCATTTTTCTTTCTTTTTTGTTCGAGAATGTTCGATAGTCCAATACATTAACAAAAACTACACGTATCCATTATCGTGGTAATGAAATGGTTAAAATGACTAAAAGGGAACTATGTACAGTTTATATACAATTTTGACTAAGATGTACGACAAATTTAGCCGAAAACTGGAAAAAAACATAATAAAAATTGATGGTTGAATTAAATAAAACATTTAAATCTAGGTACCAATTCAATACACACAAACACACACACACAAATGTGTGTGCAATATACATAGAAAATTAAGAAAGAACACGTTAGGTAAATAATCTGAAGTTCTTTAGTATTTTTGTTTTTATTTTAAAAAAACACTGCTCGATACAAAAAGTAGAGCCTAAGTTATAAATTTATATAATTTTATAATTATATATATATATATATATATATATATATATATATATATATATATATATATTATATATAATTTATATATTATATATATAATTTACAATTATATATATATATATATATATATATATATATATATATATGCACATTTCATTGAACACAACAGACAAGGTGCTTTTATTTAGTTTTTTTATACAATTTCCCATGCGGTCTAATATTTTTTTCTTTTCAGATGATAAATAAAAACTGTCCGAATTTTCTTTTAATCCGCTTTCGGCTATACATTTAGCCATTTTCAAGGATTCATTTTTTTAACTGTTAAGTAAGAAATAGTTTGCTGCATATATGTTTTATAAAATGTTCATAGTTGTTTTTTTTTTGTTTTTATCAATAAGGCTTCCATCATTTTAAGCCTTTTTTTTTTTGCATGTAGATGATGCTATTATATTAGTGCTGTTAACAAGTGTCTTACGAATACTGTCTGTTAGGTCTTCATGAATATTTAAATGAGATCTAAACCAACACTTAATAATATTAACTATGAACATGGATAGAATATCTTGGCCGTGTTTCGAAAAATTAAAATGTTTTATAAAACATACATGCAACTAACTATATCTTATTTAACAGTGCCGGACGATAGGTGAACCTATCTACTTCTGTTAATCTGTAAATTATATGTCAAATTCTCAGCTTTGATAAGAAACAATATGTGAGCATATTCAAAATTAATCAAGTTGGATGAGGCACTGTAGAAGAAGAACAGTGGCGAGAATAAAATACACACGACACAAGGAAAGATATTTAAGCATCTACAACAGCATATATATATATATATATATATATATATATATATATAGGACTCTCCTGTCGTATGAGGGTCAAGCCGCTGAGTTCTTAGAACCAACAGCCAGCCTGCCCGCATATATCATCTGATTATACTTGTAAAGGCTTGTACAGAACCAACCACACTTTTTAGAAGAGACGAATACAGAAAACTGGTGCACAGTATGGCACAAGGTCGTCAGGTTTTGAATTTGGAGTTGTCCTTCTCCTAGACAGGTCGCCAGCCATATCTATCGGACTAGTCTGACCTGATAATAGTTACAAGATGGATTCATACCTTTTGCAAGGGTATTTGCACGTAAGTGATTGTAATTAACTCAAATGAAATTAGAGCATATATTACATATATATATATATATATATATATATATTATATATATAAAGAAATAATCATACATAGAATCAATCAGCAATATTAATGCGATTAATGGCGAAATCACTTCCCTAGAAGAAACATAATGTATGCATTAAAATACTGTTAATCCATTGAATGATGTGATCCTCATTTAAAAAACTGTTGTTATATGTTTCTAGCTTATATTTTTTTAAGTTAAGCAAGTACTTTCGAAGGGTCATTCCTTCATCGTCAAGCCGTAATTTTTTTCCTTGTTTGTAGACCGAAAGATTTTTTTTAAGAGTGTGCTATATATTGACAGTTGTATAATCTCGGAACGTGCTAGCCGCAACGCTAAAATTCATAATTTCAAGTGAGAAGTTTTATATGAAATTTATAAAATGGTAAATCCCCGAATTCTTTTTTTTTACAAGTGTTTTTCAGTTAACATGGCATGAACTAAGTATATAGTTCAATTAATATAGTGATATGCCTTAGTAGTTTTTTTCTCAAGGAATTTTTTTACTGCGGATCAATATACACATATAGTTTGGCAAAGGCTTGGAAGTTTAATAACTGTTTTTTCATTGACCTTGTCAGTTTTTTACAGCTATTTTATAAAAGAGACTTTTATAATTAAAATATGTAAGATGATAAACAAGTAATAAAATCTTTCTGCCAAAAACAAGAATCAACAATTCAAACACAACAAGCATATCGTCGCCATTACTCTCTCAGAGATTCTCCAAATTTTTGGACTAAAGGTTCAGCAAGTGACCTTCTACGTAGTGGCAGATCATGTTCGGAACGAAGGGAGTATTTGAGCTGGTAAAGGAGAGTATCAAAGTGGACCCAAGCGAATCGAAGGCGGTCCGTCAGGTTTGGATCTCTCGGACGTCACTCCAACCTGTTTCTGTACGATAAGATGAGGCTACTTCTCAAACGGCAAGGGTCACAATCCAGATTCTCAGGCAATTTTTTTGGAAAAGAATAATTTCTCACCGTTGAGGCCTAAACCTGCAACCACGTTCCCCTGATCTGACAAGTCCTGATTTTTTACTATAGAACTATCTGAAAGAAAAGATTTATGACAATAACACCCAAGCTCTCCAATAACTGTAGGACGATAATCAAACATGAATCAAAAACCTAGAGCCCGAAACAATGAGGCTAGTGTTAGAAAATGGCATAAAAAGTGCAAATATGTGAAAGACTGGAAACTGACACCTTTTTCTAAACTCCAGATAAAATTATTGTGAATTAAAGTCAAAAAATAAATTTAAATGTTAGGAGATTTTCAAATCCGTTCTTAACTTTTAGGGCAACCAGTATATTCATTAAAGCGCCATTTTCATTACAGCGCTTTAATACACTCTATCCAATTCATTCTCACTATATACAGGGTGTCCATTATTTGTATTTGCAATAGAAATAATCTGTAAAAAATGTTATAATACAGTGTTTCAACAAAATGGAGCTCCTTGTCACTTTGCTCTGCGTGTTAAAGAGTTTCTAAATCAGGAATTTCCTAACATATGGATCGGTAGGCGTAGACCAATTTATTGGCCTCCACGTTTGCCACATTAGATTTTTTATGGGGACATGTGAAAACAATTGTGTATGCAACTAAATTAAGTTCATTAGAAAATTTGAAAGCTAAAATAACTAATGTGATTTCAGGCATTACTGTAAATAAGTTGGCCAATGTTTTCCGTGAACTGCAAAATTTTTGCTCTTAATGATCTAATGATCTTAATAGACTATATTTCTTTTTAAATCATGTAAATGTAATAGAATTTCTTAAATTATTTAAAAATTATTATTACATATCAAATATAAGTATGTATATTACCAGCTCCCATTTTTTAATTTTTAATTTTAATTTTATTTTTAAATATTAAGGAAAAATTTTGACAATGTCGGCAAAGAATAGCTATTCCATTTATTTGATTCAGTAAATTTTTATTTTTTATAAACTTAGTAATATATGTAATCATGTATGCGCAAAGGACATGGGTCATTTAATGACCTACATATTCTAGTTTTTCTTATTATTTTCCATTTTACTGTAGGTGTTTTATTCGTTTCTTTTAAGCGCCAGAAATATTTCGATAGGGACGTCTAATTTC